>RMBW01000176.1:0-39674 GCA_004009845.1 Davidsoniella eucalypti | reverse complement strand
AGCATTTCCTCGACAAACTTGGTCTTTGCTCTTATGTTTTGCCGACCATCTCAACTTATTATAATTCGGGAATCATTTTTGTGATCAATATATCTGCAAATACCATAGAAAAGTGATTACTACTGTAGGTTTTAAAATACCAACTGTGCCAGTTGCGGACTACTTCTCTTGTTGTTTTATCAATCATGTAACTCTAAATCCAACACCCAATGTCATGCTATTCTAATGGTATAAGTACCTAAAGTTGTTTGTAATTGAAAGTTCCATATTAGTTCTTGTCATTCTACTTACAGCGAAAGAACATAATTCAAATATATAGTAATATTACTTATATATACTGTCGTTTTTTTCTAGAATTCTTTTTCATTTTATTTCCTTTTCAATAGCACTCAATATCATCATATAGATAGATGTAGCAAGTGGGTGTCTTCCTGCAATTGTGCTGTAATGCCCCGTAATATATTAAATCAGCTTGTTATATTACCTTGCTTGCTCTCTATCCTTTTAAATTTAATTGACTCTATTTCTCTATCGTACCTAGATACCTGCTTTGTATCGTAGAAATCCTAATGATATATAGTATACTATGAGTACGAATTACTTTATTTAATCAATATGTCTATGCATTTTGTGGAGAATTACCGTCAGTATGTTATTTTAAACCAAGTCTTCAATCTTATATTTAATTAGGATATTCTTCTACATCGCCTTGAGTGTTTATTGTGATAGTACTTGACATATTTGGTAACATTTTCTACATCTTGCTGTATCTGACTAATACAAATTCTTGTACTTTACCCTTAATGCTTAATGAGTATGTAGACCTGCCATTGGTGTACTTATAACTTGCCGTTTCTAGTGCGTTTGATCCAGTAAATTGATTGCAGTCCTATTTGTGTCCAAATACTAGCAGTTCTGCTGCGGTTCTTTTAAAGAACCGTTCATATATTATGTGCTGCTTAGTGAAAAAAAAAATACTCAAAAACGGCATGCTAGTTAGTTTCCTCCCTGAAGCTAGACGTCACGTTTATGCTCGACATATTTGTAAAAAAACACCTCAAAGCTTTAACGAATTCTGAATACACATTACTACTTTACACAAAAGTATGAAATACTTCGTTAGTATTATTAACTTTCTAATTCCCCCGTAGATCTAAACATTATAATATAATTATAAATATCACGAACACGTTCTTAGTGATATCGTCATAGCTCTATTGTTAAACAAGATTAATAAATAAATAAATTGATAGCAAAATTGAATTATATTTTGCTCCCTATAAATTGAATAAAGGGATTTTCTAAAAGAATTTAAAATTTTCAAAAGATTATTTTGTGAAAATAATTGCAAGAAAAAAAAACTTTAGAAAGTTATTTGTGGAAAAACCTCGAAAGTAAAAAAATTCTAATTTTTTTTGATTCCTAAAAAAAGTTTTTTTTTAGAAAGAAACTTTAAAAACTTCAGAAAATTATTCGTTAAAAAAAAATTGAAACCAAAAAAATTGAAACTTAAATTTTTTTTATTAGTAAGCAAAGTCATAGATAAATTCTTATTTATTAATAGATTTTGGCCAATCACCGATCCGTTTAGATCTGAACCGTTTTGAAAATAGGGACAAGGGTGCCCAGACTGAAATGTATGCACGTTTCCGCCCGCAACGCCGCCGAATAATACCTAGGGCTCTATTCATTGGTTTCATCATAGTAGCCAAACAGATATTCCCCTCGGTTTGTTCGAGCATTTCTAGAGTTACCACCTCACATACATATCTTTGTAGGCTGCGTAGCAACTTATTTTATCCTCCCCATGGCCTACATTTCTACCTGTACCATGCCCCCATTCAAGCCTATATCCCGATATCTATCTCCCAAATTACCTTTTCCTACCTGAAAACAATGACAACGCCCAACAAACTATGGCTACTCTCTTCCCTTCGAAGATACGTTTGTTGCAATGTACTGCAGCTACGAAGTGTACTCTCTAGCCATCATATGCATGTTTCCGGAGACTTCAAAGATCCGCCAACTTCCTACACATGTCCCACCACCCTCGGCTTCCATTCGTGCATGGGTTACGCCGCCCAAGTACCGTGGAAATATGTAAATCCGTTCTCTGTCATGCTATCAAGTACACTATATCTTATTGCGGTACTGGTGTGACAATCTTATTTTCACAGTGTCCCAGGAGCATACTCACGGTCGTTCGTTTAGGGTTACAAAAAATAATCTCGTTTTAGCGGAAAAGCTTTTGGCTGAGATCCAGATTGAATTGGAAGAAAACATCACGAGCAAACAATCCAAATAATTTATGACTTGTGACCAAGGATGAGATATGGTTAAATACCTCGTATGTACAAAATCTATAGAAATACAATATATAATTACGACACAAACCTAAGTCTAAATGAAATAATCACAAGGTCTAACACAATTAGATCACGTGGCTCGGTATCATGTACTTAAGTACGATGCTAAGTAAAGAAAGTAATGGTAAGCTTAGACATAGAATATCATCACCGTTCATCAAAAATTTATCAAATTGTACCTCAAGAAAAAGTCTCCAAGAGAATAAACATACATGGGTTATAAACCCTATCACAGAGCTTCCATTGACTAGGGTATGTAACCCTACAATCTGCCGGTAAAGTTGGATTATGATTGAAGTATATACTATAGATTAGACAAGGAATGCAAACAAATCACAAGCAAAAAAATATGCTAATAGTTCTATTTCCCACATCTGTCATTGATGCCGACTGTTAAAGACACACAAATCAAATAGAGGATATATGAGGACAATACCGCCAAGAAAAAAAAAAAATGGAATCTATCTCTAGATTAATCCAGCAACCATGGCCAACGTTGTCACAACCACAAGGCTTGCGGATACACCAAGACCAGAGATACTACGGAGAGCTGCATTTGGAACAATACCGCAACACGTTCTATTATACGTGACATTGTTCAGTAGCACCACTGCTTTGAACACAGCACGAGGGTTATACTCGCCGGCAATATTGTAAAAGTCTACGTTCAGGACCTTGGGGTTGATACCCCACTGGCTCTGGCAGTCTTGTCCGGCTTGACCTAGACTGCCGTTGCCCTGCCAGTCGTTGGTGGTGTTTAGTAGCGACACGACAGGGACCAGTACACTGGTGCCAAAGAGAGTATACTGGATGTTGAGGTAGTGATTCATCAAATACAAGCGATCCTTAACGTCTTCCTCAGACAGGTTGGGTGGGCGGTCGACTGTGCAAGGGAAGGTCTGGCTCTCGGGGTCGAATGGGGTTTCTATGAGAACTGGTGTAGTAACCACGGGTACTTGCTCTGGTCGGCCTCGTAGTCGAGAAAAAGGACTACCTGTTATGAAATAACACTCGTAGACCCTCCGCATGAGACTTAGACTTGATACACAGCCTCACCTTTCGATTCCGGTGGCAACAATTCCTGCATTGAGGCTAGACTTGATACACAGCCAACACAGCATTGCCACTTCTGTCCGTAGACTAGATCCTTCTGTTTTCTTCCTCTCTCGGTTTAACATAAATATCTTGCTTGTTTCTTCCTTTCCTGTTCTCTTCTTTCCTTTCCCCTCCAAGCTTACAACTCTCTGTGTACCTGATCCCTTGGTGCAACCTCCTCTTCTTGTTCCTGTTCTTGTCCTGATCTTATTATATTTTTACTTACTTAATCTATTATTTATTCCTGATATTCTGAAAATACACAAAAACATCCTCGCGTGATTATCCGCCTAGTGGTCACTTGTTTCCCCTTTGAACTCCTGCCTGCCCGTCCATTACACTACCCGCTTACCCGACACGATCATTTCGCTGAGCATTGGCCAGTCGTTGCGCTTCATAGGGGACAATGGGGGAAAGTAGGCATAGCGCGTAATACCCGACGCCTCGATATAACTAGCGAAGAGCTCTAGTGACGAGTAGTTGCCACCACATCGTATGGGTGAGCCTCAACCAAAGCACGCACTTCACTAAGCCAATCGCTGATGGGACCGGCATCTAGAATATCGTAGCTAGTATGACAGAAATGCGGCTCATGATCACCGCCCGTGTCGGCATCGCGCGCGTCCACTGCATCTGTGGCTGGAGGAATCTGACACTTTTTGGTACACAGCTCGATGTAGTTATTGCATGGCTGAGTGTTGGTAGGCGTGGCACCAGTGCCAGTGGCCGTGGCATTGCCTGCCATGGCGATGCTGCTCTCTAGAGAGCCGGTGAAGTTGACGGTCCCAGAGTAGTTTGATGCATTGATAGTGGTGGTCATTCCAGAATACATGAAATATGACTCGTATAGTCAGGAGAAGTAGTAATTTTGTAAGGGTCTAAGGCCCTGGTTGGTTTGGCTAAGCTTGATCTAAGCCTATGCAAAACGGTTATAAATAGGGACGTCTTCCCGCCGTTATTCCAACAGATAATAGTCCTTCTCTCCATCGGCCACAATCTAATCTCTCCTTTCTAAGATTGTTGGCCTCGTCCCTCCTTAGATCGTCTCAAATTTTTATTCAGAATTGGGTACAACTTTGAAGTGTTTCACAAAGATGAGTACTAGCCAGGGAGTGGAAATTAACTAGCTTGCCCTTTATGTTTCTTTTCCCTGAAGGAGTACATAATTTATGAACTGTACTTTAAAAGAACCACATCAATACTACTAGTATTTGGACTTAAATAGCACTGGGATAAATGTACTGGGCCAAACGCAATAGAAAAGGCAAGTTATAAGTGCAAGTACATCAAGGGCAGGTCTACATACTCTGAAGCATTAAGGTTAATGTACAAGAATCTGTATTAGTCAGATACGGCAAGATGTAGAAAATGTTAGTAGCAAATATATCAAGTACTATCACAATAAACACTCAAGGCGATGTAGAAGAACATCCTGATTGAAGATAAGATTGAAGAGTTGGGTTTAAAAATAACATATTGACGGTAATTCTCCATACAATGCATAGTGCATAAAAAATGACAAAGGTTGAAAAAAGCGAGAATGAACAGCAACATTGGGAACAAGTGCTGATCGCTCTTAGAAATGCACGACGAAGTGGAAAAGTTCATCTTTAGATGAGGGGGAGGTACTGTAAAGAACGGGCAGGCAGGAATTTAAAGGGAAACCAGTGATCACTGGGAGAGTAGTCACTCGAAGGTGGTTTTGGAGTTTTCAGGATAATAGAGTTACACAGAATAATAAATTAAGTAAATCGGGACTAAATCAGGACAGGAGCCGGAGCGAAGATAGGAACAAGAGCGGGGACAAGAAGGTAAGAACAGGAGCAGGAGCAAAGATAAGAACAGGAACAGGAACAAGAAGAGGAGGTTGCACCAGTAGGTCAGGTACACAGGGAGTTGTAAGCTTGGAGGGGGAAGGCAAAAGGAGAACAGAAAAGAGATACAAGCAAGCTATATATGTTAACCCGAGAGAGAAAGAAACAGGAGGGTCTGGTCTACGGACAGAAGTTCGAGGCAATGCCGTGTTGACTGTGTATGCACTCTAAACCTCAATGCATGAATCGTTGTCACCAACATCGGAAAGGTGAGACTGTACATCAAGTTTAAGTTTCATGCGGAGGTTCTGCGACTGTTATTTCGTAACCATCCAGTCTAAGCCTCAATGCATGAATCGTTGTCACCAAAATTGGAAAGGTGAGACTGTACATCAAGTCTAAGCTTCATGCGGAGGGTCTGCGAGTGTTATTTCATAACAGTACCCTCCTCCTTAAGGGTCGATGTCCTCAGCGACTTCTGGGGCCCGGCTTGTCAGGATACTGGGTCAAAAAATCATCGAAAGCTTTGGTATCCTCGATGGAGTCAAACGGAGTCCAGGTTGGTGTAGAGTAACCAGTCCATTTAACAAGGTATTCCCATCTGATATTTACCCGGCCTCGGGAACGAACATCGAGAATCTCGTCAATAAAGAATTCCTCTTCGCCATCAACAATAACTGGGGGCGGAGCGGGGTTGATCTGGCCAGGATACGGATCGGACGCGGCTGGTTCAAGTAAGGAAACATGGAAAACAGGGTGCACCTTCATAGTGTCAGGCAAGTCGAGTTTATATGCATGTGTCGAGACCTTTTGAAGGACCTGGAACGGGCCAAGTTTCTTGAAGTCCAGCTTATTCGATGGGCGAGTGGTCGAGATGTTTCTTCGCAAGAGCCATACACGGTCTCCCGACTTCAGGACAGGCGGGGAAATCCGACGGGTATCTGCCTGTTCGCTCATAATGTCTTGAGCCCAAAGCATCTCTTGCTTCAGGAACTGGCAGAGTCTATCAAGCTGACTGGCTATATCTTGTAGTACAGGGCTGGGTGCAGATTTTGGGTTTAAACTTATCTGGTATCGAGGGTGATAGCCAAAGTTTGCGAAGAAAGGCGAGGTCCTGGTGGCTGACGAGACAGTGTTGTTGTACGAGAATTCAGCCAGGGATAACAAGTCGGTCCAGTTATCTTGTTGGTAGTTACAGTATCCGCGGAGGTATTGTTCGAGGATGGCATTGATTCGTTCAGTTTGACCATCTGTCTGCGGGTGAAATGCCGTGCTCAGGTTCTGCTTGATGTGTAGGACAGTGGCAAGTGAGCGGATAAACTGGGACGTAAACAGGGAGCCTCTGTCCGAGGTAATGTCACTCGGCAGGCCATGTAAACGGAAAATCGAATCTCGGAATAGGCGGGCAAACCCATGTGCATCAAGTGTTGAATTGCAAGGAACAAAGTGAGCCATCTTGGTAAGACGGTCGACAACCACAAAGATGGAATCCCGGCCTTCAGAAAGAGGCAGGCCGGTGATGAAGTCCATAGAGATCGAGTCCCAACGTCGCTGGGGAACTTTCAAGGGTTTCAGGAATCCGTATGGGGCATGTCGGACAGGTTTGATTCTCTGGCAGGTTTCGCAATTCTTAGTAAACTGGGCAATATCCTTTCGCATCTTGGGCCACCAGTAGTCACGGGTCAAGAGCTCAAACATTGCTTCCCGACCAGGATGACCGGCAGCAGGATGTTCGTGTGAGGACCTCAGGATAGCAAGGCGGAGTTTAGACTGGTCGGGGACGTAAATCAAGTTTCGAACAAGTAAAAGTCCTTCTGGAGACTGGGAACAAACAGCAAGATCGATCTCGGGATGTCGGGAAGCTTTGGTGTTAAGTGCTTTCAAGATAGACTTGGCAAATCGGTCTTCTTTCAGCGCGTTTCGGATTCGAGTACCAACGGAGACTTCAAGGGAGTGTATACGTATCTTAGCCGGTTCAATTAATGGAAGTGATTTGTCTAGGTCGCCATCTGGGGTTTCAACATCTTGAGTTCTTCTAGTAAGTGCATCGGCTCGTGAGTTGGCTGTTCCAGGTCTGTAGGTGATCGTGAAAGGTAACTCTGCTAGTTCTAATGCCCAGCGGGCCTGGCGTCGGTTCATGACAGTTTTTGTAGTAAAAGCTGTGAGGTTCTTATGGTCCGTCAGGATGGTAACAGGTTTCTCCAGTCCGATAAGCATAGTATAGTACTGGCGAAGACAGTCAATAATGGCTAGTAGTTCTTTTTCACCCACACTATAGTTGCATTCGGCAGGGGCCATCTTTCGAGAATGATAGGCGATCGGGTGCAGTTTTCGGGAGCCATCAGGAGCTGGGTGATACTGGGACAAGACACCAGATACGACTCTGTCAGAGGCATCTGTTTCAAGAACAGTTTCCAAGGTAGGGTCAAAGTGTTTCAGAATGGGGGCAGACGTAAACTGGGCTTTCAAGAACTCAAAGGCTTTCTGGCAGGCAGGCGTCCAGGAGAAGACATGGTCCTTCCGGGTGAGATCAAACAGGGGAGAACAAATGCGGGAGTAGTCCTTGATGAAGCGTCGATAATAGTTTGCAAATCCAAGAAAGCTCTGCGTAGCTTTAACAGTTGTGGGGGGCTTCCACTCTTCAACTGCCGTAATCTTGTCGAGGTCCATGGACAGGGAATCGTGAGATAGAACAAAGCCAACAAATTTTGTCTGAGTGACATCGAATTCGCACTTCTCACCTTTGACAAAGAGGTCAGCTTCAGCCAGCTTTGTCAAGACCTTGCGGACATGTTCTGAGTGCTCATCTGGATTCTCAGAGAAAATAAGAATGTCATCAAGGTAGACAACACAAAACAGGTCCACGTATTCGTGTAGAACTTCGTTAACGAATTGCTGACAGGTTGCCGGAGCATTAGATAATCCAAAAGGCATGACTAGATATTCGAACAGGCCATAGCGAGTTCGGAATGCGGTTTTCCATTCATCGCCTTTTTTGATTCGGATCAAGTTGTATGCCGCTCGAAGATCTAAACGGGTGAAGATCCTGCCTCTAGATGCGGAGTGGAGGCTTTCGTTTATTCTGGGCAGTGGGTACCGGTTTTTCTTGGTGATGTCATTAACTTTTCGGTAATCAACACAAAAGCGCAGACTGCCAGGCTTGCGGACAAACAGGACGGGAGAGGTCATGGAAGAGCTGGATGGGCGAATAAAACCCTTCTGCAGGTTGTCATCGAGGTATTTCTTCAGGGCTTGGAGTTCCAGGACAGACATATCATAGAGCGGCCCAACTGGGAGTTTGGAATCAGGGATCAACGGAATTTCGTGGTCTATAGGTCGATGAGGCGGGAGCTGGTTCGCACCGGATCTAGAAAACAGGGGGAGCAAGTCGTGGTATTTCTCAGGGATTGTTTTTCGCAGAGTTTGTTCTTCTTCTTCGGGACTAGGGTCTATCTGGTTCAGGTAATCAAGGACTTGTTGTGGTGTAACAGAAAAGATCTGGAGTTTTTCTCGCTTGGCAAGTCGGCGGAGTTTCTTGGAGGACATAGTTATGCAGGAAATCTGGGCAGGAACTGGTTTCGTGGCAGGTGCGGGTGTTTGGACTGGTACTGGCTTCTGGGCAGGAGTGATAACAGGTCTGGAGGTGTATTCAGGTGCGGGTGTCTGGGCAGGAGTGGTAACAGGTCTGGAGGTGTATTCAGGTGCAGGTGTCTGGACAGGTACTGGGTGTGTGGTCTTGACAGGAGTGGAAACAGGACTGGTGGGTTCGGGTTTTGCAGGTTTGTTGTTAGGTTTCGAGCAGCAGGTTCGTTCAAAGTTTATGCTTTCAGAGATCCAATCAATGCAAGGATTGTGCGTATTGAGCCAGGAACGTCCAAGAATGAGGTCATATTCTGCGATCTTGGTTACATTGAAAACAGTGGTTTCGCTCAGGGTTTGAAATTGGAGGTCCAAGGCTATTTCATGAGTCACATCGCCGGCTTCGGAGTCACGACCATCAACAACTGTAAGTTTAGCTGGATGTGGTTTTTTGGTTGGCTTGAGCAGGTTTTTTCTCAGGAAATTCGAGTTGACAAAACAGGATGTGGCTCCGGAGTCAATCATAGCATAGGCAAAAATATTTTTATTGACTAGGACTTTAACAAGGAAGAGGGCATGATGCCCATAGTCTTTGGCACAGGAATAGGAAAACATAAACTCGGAGACAGGAACTTCGCTAGTCTGTTGCTGCCCAGGAGAGGGACAGACTAGCGAAACTAGTTTTTTGCTTCTGGCCGGTCGGTAGAGGGTTGACCAGAGAGCGTAGCAACAGGATCAAGGGGGTCTGCAGTGGGTTCCCACTGGGCAAGGTTCGAATTGTTGATTCGTCCCTTAGATTTCTCAGGACAATGGGCAATCCAATGGCCAGAGTTTCCACAGTAGAAGCAGAGGCGGTTGGCGCGGCGATCACCTTGGTTCCGGGCACGGGTAGCGTCAATTTGCATGGCGTCGGGGTGGTGTCGAGCTGGGGTTGGATAGTTGAACGTAGGCATACTCGGAGGGGGAACAGGAGCATAATTGTTGATTGGGGGAGAAATCTGGGTTTGAGGGCGTGGAACGGAACGAGTGGCTTGCGGGGTGTTGTTTCGGCGTCGGTCAATGGTGCGGGCATGGTGAGCATTGTCGAGGGTGATACAGAAGTTGGCAAACGCCTCCAGGGTATCACGGGGAGCAGTATGTCCGTTCATGGCCAGGGCATCCTTGATCTCAGGTTTCAATCCTTTCTCGAAAAGCGGGATTGTGTATTTTGGGCTGGACCAATCAAGCCGGCAGATCAGCGAGTAAAAACGGGAATAGTAGGCAGCGCAGCTGCCAGTCTGGTTGATGGAGAGTATCTCCCGGTGGGCGGTGGCTTTAGCATCTGGGTCATCGAAGGCAGAGCTTAGTGCAGTCAAGAATTCGCCATAGTGGGCGTATCGAACTTTCCCAGTGTCTTGTTTGATCTGGGGTTGTATCCAGGCATATGCGTTACCACGCAGGAAAGAGATGGCAAAGATCATCTTGGCTTGCTCATCGCGGAAAGCGGCAGGGTCAGCGGCGAAGCGGAGTGCACACTGGGAAACGAAGGTCTGGTATTTGGCCATATCACCAAAGTAAAATTCCGGGTCAGCCACTTTGGCTTTCTTGGAGGTAGGGACAAGAGCATCCGCAAGTCCACGGTTGAATAGGTGCCATAGGACAACGATTTCGTATTTATCAGCACCGTCTCGGATAGGAGGACCCGCGATGTTCTGGTGAGCGGAGCGTTTCCCATTAGTGTATGCTGCCAGCAGGATAGGAATTATGGATTTGTCTGGGATATCCATAAGGTTTGTGGCGGTTATCTCAATTCG
Source organism: Davidsoniella eucalypti (assembly GCA_004009845.1). Taxonomy (NCBI): domain Eukaryota; kingdom Fungi; phylum Ascomycota; class Sordariomycetes; order Microascales; family Ceratocystidaceae; genus Davidsoniella; species Davidsoniella eucalypti. The sequence goes on along the minus strand of RMBW01000176.1, from coordinate 29,027 downwards.
GTCGAGGTTACCCAGGTGTTTGGCAAAATTTTCCCAGAAGGTAGATGTGGGAGCGGAATGAGACATGGGGATAGTGTCGGCCATCTTGACAAGTCGTGCAAGGTCCTCTAAAAGAAGCTTACAAAGTGTAAAGAACGGGCAGGCAGGAATTTAAAGGGAAACCAGTGATCACTGGGAGAGTAGTCACTCGAAGGTGGTTTTGGAGTTTTCAGGATAATAGAGTTACACAGAATAATAAATTAAGTAAATCGGGACTAAATCAGGACAGGAGCCGGAGCGAAGATAGGAACAAGAGCGGGGACAAGAAGGTAAGAACAGGAGCAGGAGCAAAGATAAGAACAGGAACAGGAACAAGAAGAGGAGGTTGCACCAGTAGGTCAGGTACACAGGGAGTTGTAAGCTTGGAGGGGGAAGGCAAAAGGAGAACAGAAAAGAGATACAAGCAAGCTATATATGTTAACCCGAGAGAGAAAGAAACAGGAGGGTCTGGTCTACGGACAGAAGTTCGAGGCAATGCCGTGTTGACTGTGTATGCACTCTAAACCTCAATGCATGAATCGTTGTCACCAACATCGGAAAGGTGAGACTGTACATCAAGTTTAAGTTTCATGCGGAGGTTCTGCGACTGTTATTTCGTAACCATCCAGTCTAAGCCTCAATGCATGAATCGTTGTCACCAAAATTGGAAAGGTGAGACTGTACATCAAGTCTAAGCTTCATGCGGAGGGTCTGCGAGTGTTATTTCATAACAGGTACCGTGAACTCAAAGTACGGAGGTTGTATGCAGCCATGGATATGACGTAAGAATTAGGGAAAACTACAGCAAAAAAGGTGCACAAAGACCAAAAAGACATACAACACCCGGTATTCCCACGTGGTCACCCACCGTAGTACTGATCGAGCGCTTGATAGTTTAACTAGGAGAGAGCGGACGGGATCCCGTGCTTTCTATCAGCTGTTTGTTGTTGTTGTTGTTGTTGTTATATTTATTCTCTTCCTAAACTATTACGAGTGGATTTTCGAGTCCGGTCGTGCCGATTTTTCTGTCTCCGGTATATCTTATCCACTTCCACCCGTATCCTAGTCCGGGTCCGGACTACCCTCCCGGGCTCCATAGGACGCCTTCATGGATACCCCCTGTAACTTCGAAACATCCTCAAACCATTCCCCATAAAAAAGACCCACATCATCCAAGCCCTAAGTGGGGCTACCATCCACGTAATCAGGTGACCGCACCATCCGACGCGCCTCCAAGAGGCTGGTGATCGAGTGTCGAGAGAAGCAAAAATCGGCGTAGTCGAGTCGGGTGCGATGGTAGAGGCACAGCGACAAGACTCCCGCGCCGCGGGTTGGGCTTCCGGAACCTTCAAAAATAGGTTGCCCTTCGAGTATGAGTGTGTCTCCCTGAGCTTTGTAGTGTGTAGTGACTCGGGAGACCAGCGATCGCGAGAGAGTGTGGCGAAAAGGGGGGCGATTGTTGGTGAGAACATCCCTCGAGAGAGGAAAAAGTCGGGCTCAAGGCCTCATACTCGATGCATCAATAAAGACAAGCGTCTAAAAAGATAAAAAGAATGGACAGCAGCATCGGGAATATGTGCTGGTCGCTCTTGAAAACCCACGACTGTCACGGGCTAAGGCCCAGTTGGTATTTGTCTAGGTATTTACCTAGTCAGATAAACGGCTATAAATAGGGACCTATTCCCGCCGTATTCCAACAGATATTAGCCTTTCTCCTTCATCGGTATCAATCGAAGTCCTTTCTACTAGATTGCTTGCCACTGCCTCACCTAGTTCGTGTCATTTTGATACCGATCTACAGCTTTTACTTATTACTTTACTATCCAGTGCAGCGTCCATACCTCACTTGACCCTTTTTATCTTTACTATCTAGTGCAGCGTCCATACCTCACTTAACCTTTTATCATATTTTCAGTGCAGCGTCCTCACCTCACTTGACACTTTATCCATAAATTAACGCGACGTTTCTTCCGCACTTATCCAATTTCTGCACCATGATGCACACTATCCTTCTCCATGTCTGGGAGATTGCCCTCGGCCTCTTTTACGGCCTCACCGATTCACTAGCCTTCCTCTTTTTAGGCCCTATCATCTTTATCTTCCTAGCGGACTCTACGCTACACCTCATCCAGGCCTTCAAAGCCAAGCACGTCCCCACCCCCTTTCACTCGCAGAAACGCCTGTGGACTCGCTCCGGCTGGTGCTACCTCTCCCTCTTCAAGCGCTCCGAGCGTCCCCGCCTAGCCAAACTACTTGGCCCCTTCCCTGCTGGTCCTCTTATCTTGTCCCACGCTTCGCACTTCCACAGCCACCTTCACTGCATGACCTTCGCATCTGGCATCATTGGCCACATTGCACCCATGCCCACTAGGATCCGGTCCACCCGAAGCGCACAGATCCTCACAGTCCGCGCCCTGACCAACCCCCACATACTAGGGTTTGGCTCGGACACCATCGATGACAACATGGACTCCTTCCTCCACCAGCCAGAGATAGGCCCCCAGCCTAGGCCCGCTCCCCTGCGCACCTCGATCTGCGGACGCCCACGCGCCAAGGTCTACTCCACCGAGGCAACACGTACACTCGACTATCTCACACAGGTCTACCAAGGCAAACTCCAAGCAGCCTCCAGGGACCCGGCGGACTGGATCACCTTCAAGAAAGGCCGCTGGGCCTTCCAATTCCACGAGAACCTAAACATCGCGGAAATTCAGTTGATCGCCCTCCAAAACCTACTCAAGGAGAACGCCCCTGAACTCGGCCAACTGGACAAGCTCTATGAGCTCCTCAACGACATTGCCACAGACATCACCTCCTTCCTCACACCAAAGAAACCCGTCCAGCCACCGGTTGTCAAGGATGAATACGACGAGGAAGAAGAACTAGCGGCTCTCGCTGAAACCCTAGAACGTCATGGCCTCAAACTAGCCGCCCCTACCCGTAACGCTCCTACCTCCGCTCAAACACACGCACCTTCTACGACGCCCACATCAACGCCCCTAGCTGGCGGCATTACCATTCTCCCCAACCGCGAAGACTCCATCTCTCGCCGTAAGGACGTCCTAGACGCTGTGCGCAAATTCGACGGATCGTTCGACTACACCACATGGAAGCACGAGCTTAACGAGAAATTCCTCGTCGACTTCCAGAGGTTTCACTCGCCTAGGGACCAACTAGCTTACACCATGAACTCACTCTCTCCCGAGATCAGGGACCAAGTCCGCCCCAAGTACCTTCAGCACTTAGCGTCCCCTACCGGCTTCCAGCTATTTATCGCGTACCTAGACTCACGCTATGACGACCCAGACCGCGCCAGAACGGCCAACCGCCTACTGATGAAAATAAAGCAGGGACCTAGCGAGCCTTTCGAAACATTCACCAACCGCCTATGCGCCCTCCGCGACAAAGCCCAAATTACAGACCATAACACACTACTGTCCATCCTCCAAGAAGGCCTGCACCCAGACATGCAGGATCACCTTGCCACGCTCTTCCACATCAGACCCTTCGACACTATGATAGCAACAATGCGTCCTGTCGCCAGAGTCAAGGAAACCAACAAGGCTCGCCGTGCAACCTCCTCCAACTGGCGCCAGCCTACCCCTATGCAGCCCTCTCAGGCGCCCCCCGTGAACAGCAGCGCAACCACTTTCAAGCCCTGCCTCTTTTGTCAACAGACCACGCACTCCTCGTTCAAGTGCTCAGACGCTCCCCCCTGCTCCTCCTGCAACCTAAAGGGACATTCCCCGAGGTTCTGCCCAAGCTCCCCTAACTTCTGCTCCAAATGCAAGAGACCAGGCCACAGCACCGCAGAATGCCGTAACTCACGCAACGCCAGGGGTGCCATCCGCGCCAACGCCGCGGCCACTAAGCCATCCATCTCCCTAGAGGATGTTCGCTCAATGATCAATGAATGTCTAAGTACCTCGCAACCGCAATCCTCTAGCACCGCCCCTTCAGTCAGCAATGAGCCGGATTTTTAGATAGTCGGGGGAAACCGCTCCCCGACAAGGGGGAATCAATTGGAGATAGAATAGTCAGATTAGAAATGAGTGCCTCGGGTAATTATTTAGACGTAAGTTTAGGTGACTACTCGACTAAGGCCCTCGTGGATAGTGGCTGCCTCACTGTCGCCGTCGTTCCCCCGCGTCTCCTCCCTCACGCCATCCTCACCCACACCATCTCCGAACGAGAGATTGTCCAAGTCACTACACAGGACAACCCCCCGCACATCGACACCATCGCCGCCTTCTCCCTCACCATCAACGGCCACCAAGAAACCATTTGGGCCTACGTGGTTCCTGGCCAAACTGAGGACATCATCCTAGGCCAGAGATGGTTGGTAAACAACGATGTAAGGCTCCGGCCTCGGAAACAAGAGGTGATTATCGCACCTGCTGAAGAGCTAAACGCAGAGGAATTTTATAAACTCTGCAGCGAGGAGGGCAACGTGAGTATTTATAGAGCTTCGCTGGAGAACATCCAGATCGCTCTCGCCCATAAGGACAAATCACGTCCGCATTTACCCGACTGGTTAGAGCCAGTAGCCTCGGCTTTCGACCCTAAACTAGCCGAGACACTACCCCCGCACAGGCCAGGAGTAGACTTGGAAATCAGGCTCAAACCAGGCGCCAAAATCCCTACCCAGTCGCTCTACCCCCTCACACGCCCGGAACTCCTCGTCCTCCAAAAGACCCTGGAAGGCCTCAAAGGCACCCAGTTCATTAGCCCCTCTGACTCGGAACACGGTTCCTCCGTCCTCTTCGTCAATAAACCAGGAGGCGGAGTACGCTTCTGCGTAGACTACCGTGGAGTTAACAACGCATCAATCAAGGACAAGTACCCCCTGCCTCTCATGGGAGAAACTCTGCGTCGCATCACAGGTTCTGAATGGGTTTCCAAGGTAGACGTTATCTCGGCCTTCCACCGCATCCGAATTGCCCCAGGCTCTGAACACTTAACAGCCTTTCGCACCCCACTGGGTGCCTTCCAGTGGAATGTCGTCCCCTTCGGGCTTACCAACGCCCCAGCTGCCTTCCAACGCCGCATCAACGTAGTGCTGGACAAATGGCATGGTATCAACTGTGACGCCTATATCGACGACGTCTGTATCTATTCCAGCGGGTCCCTTGAAGACCACCGCAAACTAGTCCTGGAAATTATATCCGCCCTGGACAAAGCAGACCTCCAGCTCGACATCAGGAAATGCCAATTCGCAGCCAAGGAAATTAAGTTCCTCGGATTCCTGGTGGGCCCAGGCCTAGGCATCCGTGCAGACCCGGACAAGTCCGAAGCCATTCGCAACTGGGAACGTCCCTACACTCTGACAGAGTTACGCCGCTTCACAGGCTTTGTCAACTTTTACAGGGACTTTGTCCCTCGCATCTCCGAAACCCTGGCTCCCCTAACCAACTTAACCAAAAAGGATACACCCTTCATTTGGACTGACGCTTGCGACGACTCATTCCGCAAGATCAAGGAAGCCTTCGTCGCTCCCCCCCTCCTGGTCCCCTTCGAACCTGATAGAGAAACTATTCTCTCAGCGGACTCCTCTGGCTATGCCCTCGGCGCTGAACTCACTCAGCGCGGCACTGACGGCCTCCTTCACCCAATCGCCTTCCTGTCTAGGAAACTCACCCCTGCTGAGTCCAACTATCCTATCCACGACAAGGAAATGTTGGCGATTTATTGGGCGATCCGCCAATGGAGACACTTTCTCCTAGGAGTCCATTTCACTGTATTCACGGACCACCGTAACCTCGAGTTCTTTAGGACCAAAAGAACCCTAGCAGAGCGCCAACGCCGCTGGGGCTACGAGTTATCGGATTTTAGCTTTGAACTAAAGCACCGCCCGGGCACAGACCAAGTTGTGCCCGATGCCCTTTCCCGCAGAGACCAAGACATGCCCAAGGATGCCAACGACGACAGGCTGCTAAGTAGAGTACACCAACTCCTCGCCCCTGCCGACTCAGGAGACAACCTGGTCGTAATCAACGCAGTCTGGTCCAACGTTCCAGACCTGGACGCAGCCTCAGACGAGGTCGCCACGCAGGTCGCACTACCTTCCCCGTTTGCAGACCCCGACCTCACAGCCCTCTGGACTCAAGCCCTGGCCTCCAACAACCGATGGTGGCTAGCCCGCTCCCTTGTCCAAGAAGCAGCTAGGTCTTTTCCCTCAGCATGGGGCCTGCAATGGCAAATCAGCGAATGCTCCGTGGACGACTTAGGCCTCCTTCGTTGGCGCAACAGACTATGGATCCCCCGTTTTGAACCCTTACGCACCAAACTGATCCAGACTGTCCATGACTCCCACTTGTCAGGACACCCTGGTCGCGAAATTACCAGGGACCTAGTCGCGCGCGAATATACTTGGCCAGGACTCACCAACGATGTCCGGCAATTCGTCTCCAATTGCACCACTTGCGGAAAGAGCAAGTATTGGCGAGAACAGAAGCGCGGTCTCCTCAAGCCCCTTCCAATCCCATCACGCCACTGGTCCGAGCTGGCCATGGACTTTATTGGCCCCCTACCTCCATCCAAGGGCCACCTCTTTATTCTCGGGATCACCGATAGACTATCCAAGTCTCAAATCCTCGTCCCCATGTCAGACACCTCGGCCGAAGCGACGGCCCGAGCCCTCATTACCCATGTCTTCGTCCACCACGGTTTTCCCACGGCCATTGTATCAGACCGTGGACCACAGTTCTCTTCATTATTTTGGGGCGAAGTCTGCAGGCGCTTCAGCATCACACGACGCCTTTCCACAGCCTTCCATCCACAAACGGATGGCGCCCAAGAACGAAGTAACCAAGAAGTTGAGACCTTCCTTCGCATTTTCTGCTCCTTCGCACAGGACGACTGGGCCGAATTACTACCCCAAGCCCAAATTGCACTCAACAACCGCACGGTTTCCAGCACAGGCCTAGCGCCCTTCTTCGCTACCCACGGCTACAACATGTCCATAGTGGAACCATCACCATCCACTGACCCAGCCTCCACACGATCCCCCGTCCACGACGCACAAGCATTCCTAGACAAAATCAGCAATGCATCGGGATTCGCGCAAGTAGCCATAGCCTCCGCACAGGACTACCAGGAAACCGCAGCCAACCGCCGTCGCCAGCCAGCCTCGCAATTCAAGATAGGAGACAAAGTCTTCCTAAAAACGGAAAATCTCTCATCCTTGAGACCATCTAAGAAATTAGATTGGCTGGCACGCCGCTACAAGGTCACAGGCCTCGTAGGTTCCCATGCAGTCCGACTGGACGTCCCCGGCTTGGTCCACCCTGTCTTTCACGTGAACAAGGTCCGTCACGCCTTCAACAACCCCCTACCTTCTCAAGTGCTCCAAGACGATGAACCCGAAGCCATTACGAGAGACGAAGCATACGGCGACGAGTCTCTAGCTGAAGGGGAATTCCGAGTTGAGGAAATCGTCCGCCAGCGTAAGTACCGCGGCCACGAACAGGCACTAGTTAAGTGGTCAGGTTACCAGGACCCCACTTGGGAACCAGTAGAACACGTCGAAAGTACCCTCGCTTGGCGCATCTTCCTGGATCGCTCCCTAGTCACCGCGTCCTCAGCCATTATTGAGCAAGTTAGCACAGTCCCATCGGACCAAGCCGCATCCCCACAGCCACCCACCCACATGCAACATCAAGGGGGGGAGGAATCATCAGACTCACTATTTTCGTATTGGCACGGTACCACTCACTAAGTAACATTCAATCGGCGCTACCGCCACTCGGAGTTTACCGTATTTACGATACTCCTTATTTTTCCGCAGCACTCCCTGCGCCATTTTTTTAAGACAAACTTAATTTGTCAGCATGTATTATAGATTTTTCAGTTAGAATTAGTTAGTCTACCGAGGGGGGAGGGGGCTAATGTCACGGGCTAAGGCCCAGTTGGTATTTGTCTAGGTATTTACCTAGTCAGATAAACGGCTATAAATAGGGACCTATTCCCGCCGTATTCCAACAGATATTAGCCTTTCTCCTTCATCGGTATCAATCGAAGTCCTTTCTACTAGATTGCTTGCCACTGCCTCACCTAGTTCGTGTCACCCGGCTTGGTCCACCCTGTCTTTCACGTGAACAAGGTCCGTCACGCCTTCAACAACCCCCTACCTTCTCAAGTGCTCCAAGACGATGAACCCGAAGCCATTACGAGGGACGAAGCATACGGCGACGAGTCTCTAGCTGAAGGGGAATTCCGAGTTGAGGAAATCGTTCGCCAGCGTAAGTACCGCGGCCACGAACAGGCACTAGTTAAGTGGTCAGGTTACCAGGACCCCACTTGGGAACCAGTAGAACACGTCGAAAGTACCCTCGCTTGGCGCATCTTCCTAGATCGCTCCCTAGTCACCGCGTCCTCAGCCATTATTGAGCAAGTTAGCACAGTCCCATCGGACCAAGCCGCATCCCCACAACCACCCACCCACATGCAACATCAAGGGGGGGAGGAATCATCAGACTCATTATTTTCGTATTGGCACGGTACCACTCACTAAGTAACATTCAATCGGCGCTACCGCCACTCGGAGTTTACCGTACTTACGATACTCCTTATTTTTCCGCAGCACCCCCTGCGCCATTTTTTTTTTTAAAGACAAACTTAATTTGTCAGCATGTATTATAGATTTTTCAGTTAGAATTAGTTAGTCTGCCGAGGGGGGAGGGGGCTAATGTCACGGGCTAAGGCCCAGTTGGTATTTGTCTAGGTATTTACCTAGTCAGATAAACGGCTATAAATAGGGACCTATTCCCGCCGTATTCCAACAGATATTAGCCTTTCTCCTTCATCGGTATCAATCGAAGTCCTTTCTACTAGATTGCTTGCCACTGCCTCACCTAGTTCGTGTCAACGACGAAGGGGAAAAATTCGTCTTTGGACAAAGGGGGAGGTAACTTGAACTCAAAGGTACCCCCCCGAGGGTTGTAGGAGGGAAGGTTGTTCTATCAGCTGTTGTTGTTGTTGTTGTTGTTGTTATATTTATTCTCTTCCTAAACTATTACGAGTGGATTTTCGAGTCCGGTCGTGCCGATTTTTCTGTCTCCGGTATATCTTATCCACTTCCACCCGTATCCTAGTCCGGGTCCGGACTACCCTCCCGGGCTCCATAGGACGCCTTCATGGATACCCCCTGTAACTTCGAAACATCCTCAAACCATTCCCCAAAAAAAAAAAAGACCCACATCATCCAAGCCCTAAGTGGGGCTACCATCCACGTAATCAGGTGACCGCACCATCCGACGCGCCTCCAAGAGGCTGGTGATCGAGTGTCGAGAGAAGCAAAAATCGGCGTAGTCGAGTCGGGTGCGATGGTAGAGGCACAGCGACAAGACTCCCGCGCCGCGGGTTGGGCTTCCGGAACCTTCAGAAATAGGTTGCCCTTCGAGTATGAGTGTGTCTCCCTGAGCTTTGTAGTGTGTAGTGACTCGGGATGTCAGGGGCTAAGGCCCAGTTGGTATTTGGCTAAGTAAGATACTTAGCCAGATAAACGGTTATAAATAGGGACCTATTCCCGCCGTATTCCAACAGATATTAGTCTTTCTCCTTCATCGGTATCAATCGAAGTCTTTACTCTAGATTGCTTGCCATTGCCTCTTCCTAGTTCGTGTCATTTTGATACCGATCTACCATCGTTCTCGTTCTTCGCACCCTACTGTGCACCTTGTTCTCTCACGCTATTCGTGACCATCACTCTACTCGCACCCTACTGTGCACTCCATTCTCTCACGCTATTCGTGACCATCGTTCTCGCACCCTACTGTGCCCTCACTTCGCTATCTCACTGACTAACGCGTCCACCTTACTTGCACCATGTTGCAACTTTTCCTCCTTCACCTCTGGGCTGCCATCCTTGGAGCCCACCACGGCACCGCCGAAGGTCTCGCCCTCGCATTCCTCGCAATTACCTTCACCCACTTCATGCTAGACATCACGCGCCGCTTCTTGCTGGCCTTCAAGCCGCGCCATGTCGTCACCCCCTTTCTCCACCAGAGACGCCTCTGGAAACACCAGGGCTGGTGCTATTTAGCCCTGTTCAAACGCTCTGAGCGACCCCGTCTGGCCAAACTACTTGGCCCCTTTCCCGCAGGCCCTGCCATCCTCGCACACGCTGCCCACTTTCATGACCACCTGCACTGTCTGTCCATCTCCACGGATATAATCGGCCACATTGTGCCCGGTCAAAGCAGCCTCAGGTCCCCGCGCAGCGCCCAGATTCTCCTGGCACGATTTCTTAGCAACCCTCACATCCTCGGCTTCGGCGCGTCCTCCAGCAAAGACATCCCCATACGCACCAAGGAGAACACCCCTAAAGTCAAAATCGAAGCCCCTCGTCGCTCTCTAAGCGGTCACCCCCTGCCAGGCGCATACTCCGACGATACAGCAGGCGTCTTCGAAGTTCTGTCCGCCAAATACCAAGCTGCCCTCGATAAAGCCCAACTGGATCCAACCGAATGGATATCACCCACTGCGCCAAGATGGGACTTCCAGTTCCACCACAACTTCAAAGTCGCAGAGATCCAGATGGCCGCACTCCAGGGCATGGCAGAACGCTCAGCCCCCGAATTCAAGGACCCTGCACGCACTGCTGAAGTACTGGACAACCTAGGCCGAGACATCCTCGAGCTCCTCGGTGGCAAATACGAAGACCCAGCCAACGACAACTTAGTAGACCTCAACCAGCTCGACGACTTAGAGGACAGACTCAAACCTCTCAACCTACGTCTCGCCCCTATCCGCGAACACGCCCCCACGCCTCCAGAGAAAAGGCTCACAACAACACCAGCATTCCCTCCTACAGCTCACGGGATCGCCTTACTACCCCCTCGCGACGACCAGCTTGCCCGCCGCAAAGATGTTATCGACGCAGTCCGCAAGTTCGACGGCACCTTCGATTACGCCACCTGGAAGATGGAGCTTAACGAGAAATTTCTCGTGGACTCTTACCGCTTCTACTCAACCAGAGACCAGCTGGCGTACACGATGAACGCCCTGTCGACGGAGATCAAGGAACAAGTCCGCACCAAGTACCTCGAATGCCTCCCCATGAACACCGGCTTCCAGGCCTTCCTCTCTTACCTCGACTCGCGATACGACGACCCCGACCGAGCGAGACTCGCCAACCGCGAATTGCTGAAGCTCAAGCAAGGCCCTACCGAGACATTCGAATCCTTTACCAACCGTCTCTGCTCCCTGCGCGACAAAGCCCATTTCTACGACCATAACACCCTCCTCTCCGTCCTCCAAGAAGGCCTCCACCTGGACATGCAAGTGCACTTAGCCAACATGTTCCATATCAGACCACTAGACGAAATGATCTCACAGATGCGCCCAGTCGCCCGCATCAAGGAAAGCGCCCTCGCCAAAGCCAAGGCTATTAACTCCAACCACTGGCGATCGAACCCCTCGCCAACACCATCTCGTGCGCCCGCGACCAGATCGCAACCCTCCTCAGCTGACAGACCCTGCTATCACTGCCGCCAGACAGGCCACTACGCCTCCATGTGCCCCCTCACGCCCTGCCAATTCTGTAGCAGCCAAGCACATCCCTCTGGCACATGTCCTACGGCCGTATCTTGCTCTGCCTGCCAACGCAAGGGTCATACCGCTGCTAACTGCCGTTCCAAGTCGCGCACCTCTCGCCCTTCGGTCAAGGCCAACGCCGTCAGCACAGCACCTTCTTTCTCCCTGGACGACGTCCGCGCCCTCATCAGCGAGCAGATGGCCACCACGCAGCCACGCGCCCAGGGAACCCCTACTAACAACACAGCGGATACAGGTGACCTCATGGATTTTTAGATAGTCGGGATAAATCGCGCCCCGACCAGGGGGGATTAATCGGTGATAGAATAGTTGAAACTGAGATGGGGGCTTTAGGAAATTATTTAGACATTCGTTTAGGTAGTTACGCCACAAAAGCCCTCGTCGACAGCGGATGCCTTACCGTCGCCGTCATTCCCCCGCGTCTCCTCCACCTCGCCACCGCCACGCACCCTATCTCTGAGCGGGTCATTGTCCAAGTCACTACGCTGGACAACCCCCCGCTCATCGACACCATCGCCGAACTCCCCCTGACCATCAACGGCCACACGGAAACCATTTGGGCCTACGTGGTTCCCGGCCAGTCCGAAGACATAATTCTAGGACAAAGATGGTTAGTAAATAATGACGTTCGGCTCAGGCCCAGGACACAGGAGATTACGATCTTACCAGCAGAAGAGTTAACTGCTGAGGAATTCTACAAGCTCTGTGGAAGTGCGGATAACCCGCATATTTATAGAGCTTCGCTAGAGAACATTAAGATCGCTCTTGCTCACAAGGAGAAATCCCGTCCTCACCTGCCGGATTGGTTAGAACCTGTTGCCTCGGCTTTCGATCCCAAATTAGCCACAACGCTGCCCCCGCATCGACCAGGGATCGACCTAGAGATTAAACTGAAACCAGGTGCAACCGTTCCGACACAATCCCTCTACCCAGTAACTCGCGCAGAACTCCTAGTATTACAAAAGACCCTGGAAGGTCTCAAGCAGTCTCAGTTCATAGGACCAGCCAACTCCGAATATGGCTCGTCCGTACTGTTTGTCAATAAACCAGGAGGTGGTGTACGCTTTTGCATCGACTATCGTGGTGTTAATGATGCGTCTATCAAGGATAAGTACCCCCTACCACTTATGGGAGAAACCCTCCAACGCATCGCGAGCTCCGAATGGGTTTCAAAGGTCGACGTAATCTCCGCCTTCCACAGGATTCGCATAGCCCCAGGCTCTGAACACATAACAGCTTTTAGAACACCCCTGGGTGCCTTCCAGTGGAACGTCGTCCCTTTCGGCTTAACCAACGCCCCTGCTGCCTTCCAGAGACGCATCAACGGAGTCCTCGACAAATGGCACGGTATCAGCTGCGACGCCTACATTGACGATGTGTGCATCTATTCTAAGGGCTCGCTCCAAGACCATCGCAACCTCGTCCTGGAAATAGTCTCTGCCCTCGACAAGGCCGACCTCCAACTCGACATCAAGAAGTGCGAGTTCGCAGCCAAGGAGATCAAGTTCCTAGGCTTCCTAGTCGGCCCTGGTATCGGCATAAGGGCAGACCCCGAAAAGACTGAAGCCATTCGTAATTGGGAGCGCCCCTACACTCTAACCGAACTCCGCCGCTTTATTGGCTTCATAAACTTCTATAGGGACTTCGTCCCGCGCATATCCGACACCCTTGCGCCATTAACCAACCTAACTAAAAAGGACACCCCCTTTGTTTGGTCCCCTGCCTGCGACCAGGCCTTCCACAGCATCAAGGATGCCTTCATCTCTCCTCCTCTACTAGCCCCCTACGACCCTGACAGGGAAACAATCCTCTCCGCCGACTCCTCAGGCTATGCTCTAGGCGCTGAACTCACCCAGCGCGGCCCTGACGGACATCACCACCCCATTGCCTTCCTATCTAGGAAACTCACGCCAGCAGAATCCAACTATCCCATCCATGACAAGGAAATGCTGGCTATCTACTGGTCCATTCGTCAGTGGAGACACTTCCTGCTGGGTATACACTTCACGGTCTTCACCGACCATCGCAACCTGGAGTTCTTCAGAACCAAAAGGTCCCTAGCAGAAAGGCAACGCCGCTGGGGATACGAACTGTCGGACTTCTCCTTTGAACTTAAACACCGTCCTGGAACTGACCAAGTAATCCCCGACGCACTATCGCGCAGGGACCAGGACATGCCCAAGGATGCCAGTGACGACAGGCTCATGAGTAGAGTACACCAACTCCTCGCCCCCGCAACAGCAGGAGACAACCTGGTAGTTGTCAACGCCCTTTGGTCCAACATCCCGGACGCCGACATTCCCTCAGACGACATAGCCACACAGTCCACTCTCCCCTCACCCTTCGGGGACGCCGACCTCACCTCACTATGGACACAAGCCCTGCAGACCAATAATAGATGGTGGCTTGCACGATCCCTTGTCCTCGATGGCGCCAGATCATTTCCCTCAGCATGGGGCCTCCAATGGCAAATCAGCGAATGTTCCATCGACGACCGAGGCCTCCTACGCTGGCGTAACAGACTATGGATCCCTCGCTTTGAACCCCTCCGCACCAAGCTGATCCAGACCATCCACGACTCACACTTGTCTGGACACCCTGGCCGCGAAATCACACGGGACCTAGTTTCACGGGAATACTCCTGGCCAGGACTCACCAACGATGTACGCCAATTCGTAGCCAACTGCACTACATGCGGTAAAAGCAAGTATTGGCGGGAACAAAAGCGCGGACTCTTGAAACCCCTTCCTGTTCCAGACCGCCACTGGACCGAGCTAGCCATGGACTTCATTGGCCCCTTACCACCTTCCAAGCACTGCACATTCATCCTCGGCGTCACCGACAGACTCTCCAAGTCGCAGATCCTTATCCCCATGTCAGACACCTCCGCGAAAGCAACAGCTGACGCTCTATTCACCCACGTATTCGCACACCACGGTTTTCCCTCAGCCATCGTGTCAGACCGCGGCCCCCAGTTCACATCACTATTCTGGGGAGAAGCATGCCGCCGTCTCAACATCAAACGTCGCCTCTCTACGGCCTTTCACCCTCAAACCGACGGTGCCCAGGAGCGAAGCAACCAGGAGATTGAAACCTTCCTCAGGATCTTCTGTTCCTTTGCCCAGGACAACTGGGCAGATCTCCTTCCACAAGCACAGATCGCCCTAAACAACCGCACCGTCTCGAGCACTGCCATCTCCCCCTTCTTCGCGACACACGGTTACAACATGGACATCATCGAGCCATCTCCCACTAGCGAACCATCCTCTACGCAGTCCCCGGTACACGACGCCCAGGCCTTCCTAGACAAAATCCGCGACGCCACCAGTTTCGCACAGGTTGCCATGGCGTCAGCACAGGATTATCAGGAGACAGCAGCTAACCGCCGCCGCCAGCCAGCCTCCCAGTTTCAGATAGGAGACGTAGTGCTCCTGAAATGCGAAAACATCGCTTCTGAAAGACCCTCTAAGAAGCTAGATTGGCTAGCTCGCCGCTACACGGTTACAGGCCTGATAGGCACCCACGCAGTCCGACTTAACATTCCAGGCCTAGTCCACCCAGTCTTCCACATCAGCAAGGTACGACACGCAGGGACTAACCCCTTACCCTCACAGGTTATCCAAGACGACGAACCTGAGGCTGTCTCAAGAGAGGAGGCATACGGAGACGACGCTATAGCCGAAGGAGAATTCCGCGTGGAAGAAATTGTCCGCCAACGGAAATACCGTGGGCATGAACAAGCACTGGTTAAATGGTCCGGCTACCAAGACCCCACTTGGGAACCAGTGAAACATATCGAAGACACCCTCGCATGGCGCATATTCTTAGACCGCGCGCTAATTGGAGCAGCATCAGCTGACTTCCTACCTAAGACAGGGGGGCCCGTTTCATGCACCCCTACGGGGGGGGCCTCATTTTTCACCCACCCACCATCCCCATTATTAGCGCAAAATGTATTTTAGTATTAGTTTTAGATTATAGTTAGCATCCGAGAGGGGGGGGGGCTAATGTCAGGGGCTAAGGCCCAGTTGGTATTTGGCTAAGTAAGATACTTAGCCAGATAAACGGTTATAAATAGGGACCTATTCCCGCCGTATTCCAACAGATATTAGTCTTTCTCCTTCATCGGTATCAATCGAAGTCTTTACTCTAGATTGCTTGCCATTGCCTCTTCCTAGTTCGTGTCACGGGAGACCAGCAATCGCGAGAGAGTGTGGCGAAAAGGGGGCGATTGTTGGTGAGAACATCCCTCGAGAGAGGAAAAAAGTCGGGCTCAAGGCCTCATACTCGATGCATCAATAAAGACAAGCGTCTAAACAGATAAAAAGAATGGACAGCAGCATCGGGAATATGTGCTGGTCGCTCTTGAAAACCCACGACGAAGGGGAAAAATTCGTCTTTGGACAAAGGGGGAGGTAACTTGAACTCAAAGTTACCCCCCCGAGGGTTGTAGGAGGGAAGGTTGTTTCTATCAGCTGTGGTCGTATGTTGAGAATTTGGGGTTTAGAAGGCATTATAAAGGAACCGCCGAAAGACGACCGGGTCCCTCTGTGTCAACGGCCGGTAGCATCTCGGACTCGCTCTTCTTGACTTTTGTGGACCGGCCACCTGTACACGAAACAAAGGATTGTCGCTCTTTTTGTCGTATTCTGCCAAAAGTGCCTTTTGGTTCTCTCAAGTCTTAACAACTTTCAACTTCAAATTCTCAATGCGGTCCTCCTCGTGCTTGATATTTTGCTCGTAAATGTCATTTTTGTGTTTCTGAGGTAACATCCCGTTGTAAATCAGCCTGCTGGCGGACATTTGCAAAGCCATTGATGGCGGCAGCGACAGCTTCGGCTTCCATTGTCTGCTTGCCCGGCGGCAATGAAGAGCCATTACTTTGAACTCTCATTACTAAGTAGATTCTGCAGCCCAAAGTGTGCTTTGGTATTCTTTGTGGAAGATAGTACGATAGAAATTAAAAATAAAACGGCGATGCTGGATTCCGTTGGAATCACATTCAAAACAAAATAGGAAGAATTTTGGTGTTTGGGAAGACAAAACTGCAGGCCGAATATTTATTCTGTATAGCCAGCTCCCAAATGGGCAGCTTCCATCTGCAGATAGATACAAGCAACTAAAATAGAATAGCCGTAGTAAAAGAAAGAGAAAAAAGACGCGCAATTACTCAAAAGAACATGAGAAAAGTATCGCCGGTATCACATAAATTAGCCCAAGTTCTGCTAGGCTAGCATCAACTACAACAATCAGTAAACTATGTTAATAGATAAAGCACTATTTATGTATGATATATACTTCTATTGAAGTGATGAATGAGATATGCAGAGAGTCTTGCAATATGATTATGACTAGAATGCATAGGCAGCAACCTGTCCTTGGTGTCATTATCCATCTCAAGTGACTCGTCATGTGACGGCATATCAGCGGCTATAAGGGTTGCCAAATCTGTGTTTGTACTACAAGTTTTTATTTTATTTTTAATTCATTAATCTTATGGAGCTATAGAGCTATGCAGATGTACTACAAGTTGTTAATATTTGAATAAAGGCTATATTATTATCATAAGTCAAGAGGTAAACTCATTAGTGCTGGTAGATTTCAACTGAATGTAAAGATATTCCAATTGTATCACTGTGGTTGGAGATCATCGAGATTCACGATGTCATTTACATGGAATAATTAGTATGTTTAGTACATATTCAAGTGCTGAGAAAGCTAGTGGCTGTTAGAGATACAATGACAAAGGGTATATTAGTGAAGCTGGTGGAGTTGATGAATCAAGGAATAGCTTTAGCATAAGACAATGATATATTTGGTTTTAGGTTCATTGCATAGTAGATGAAGATTCAAGTAAAAACACAATAAGAAATATACACAGGGCTAAGTGGGTGAATGAATACATGATTAAGTATATGTTCGCTACACTATCACTATTAAGCATGAATGGCTTTAACGGAATGAAATATCCAGTGAATTGTAAATTCATGATGATTCATATTAACAAAGACATCACATACGTAACAATAGTACAAGGCGAAATAAAACAATACAGCTAATGTATAATACAGGTGAATAGTATTAATAGTAAACAAGATGGAAGTTTTTAAATGAAGAACAAGTCTGTTATTTAATTATAAAAAATGAAGGTAGTAGAATTATATTTTAATTCAGTAGTCATATTAGCAACTAGATGAGAGTGGTGATTCGATAAGCGAGATCGGAGTAAGGGTTAGATGGGTTATTGAGATGTGGAAATACAAACAAATGATTAAAAACTCAAAACAAGGAAAACGTTTACTGGTTAACAGAAATTGCTTTTGTGTAAGATATAAACAGTGTATGCTAGGGGCTAATTAAATTATAATGAGAACTTGGGAGTGTAAATTCATATACCGTCGTAAAGTAGATCTGAACTTGTGTAGATTGAAATGAGCATTTAATGGAAATGAAGTCACTAGATTTTACTAATAACTTGAAGGTTGTTTAACAATTCAACTACAATTATAGCTTGTATTAACAAGACTTCATTGGGTATAGAGATATCTGTTTGTAGTAATTCTAGAAGAAAAGCAAGTAGAAAAATGGAGAAGGGGATGTGGTATAAGTTGAAATATGACAGAAAGATTTCCATATATAGGTAAAGTTTCACATTTACTTCTGTAAAACTAGTAACTAGTAGAATGATTAATGACTTCTAGTAACAAGATTGTAAGTCACATAAGATCGAAAGCTAAGTAATAGAACAATGTATTGTATCTATATGCAACTTTTCTGTACATAATTCACTATGCATAAAACAATGAATGCAAGATAAGCCTTAGTATGGTAGATGTGCCCTACATGTATGTTTAGGGTTAGATAGAACAAAGGAGTGATTTTGTTGGAATACGTTCTTGTCATAACTCACTGGTTACTTTGTAAAATTGACCACAATAAACTACGGGATTATGGTGATCTTTTTACACGCTTGATTACTAGTATTGCAACATCAGCCTTGAGATTTGAGATTCTTTTCTAGAAATAGATGTAACACAATAAGCTCTGGTTTGAGCTATCAGAAAGACGCCATCCTGACCGGACTGATTGAGTGACGTTTTGTTGACGTTTTGTGAGTAAGCAAGATAGAAGAAGTTCGTTTGCCTTGAAGTTTGTTTTACCAAAATCTGGGGTGAGAGAAAGGGACGAGAAAAGGAAGACAAGTTCAATTCACCCTATGAATCCTTGTGTCTTTGGTAAAATCTTGCATCAAATAATATCAAGGACAAGGGAAAACTACAACCAAATATTTGTCGCTGTTCTCTCAATCATATGCACCTATGGCGTCATAGAAATAACGAGTGCTATATTCTATACTGCAGGGCAACTCTAGCTGTAAATTACTTGGGATATGGCCGGACTTCAAAAGCCTGCCAAAAACCTGCAAGTGAGTTAACCCACGGAATTGAACAAGGATGCAACCTGGATTTGATCTGCAGCGAACATGTGGGACAGCCAAGACAAAGAGAAAGAAAAGCCAGGCTAAGATAAAATCTGTGGTATTATAACCGTATGTGGCATGTAATCGAGGCGATAAAATTCAATGTCGAAAAGAGAGAAATATCGCATACGTAGTTTTCAGGCTGCTTTGGGATATCTTCTTTAATAGCCCAGAAAATTCACCACAAATACGTGAACGGATTTAGCCATTGTAAACCCAAAGCTGTCTTTTTTTAATTTTTTAATTTTTTGCCAGATGCGTGGTGGGGCAATTTTATGGGCTTGTTTGCTTTGCATGGATTTCCCGACTTTGGTAATCATATTTGTAGTCAAGAATGTACAGTTATATTTGGCCGGCTCAGCGACTATGAAGACGAGATAAGCTGTGCTAGGCCTAGTTGAGCCGCTAGCTTAGCACTATAATTGGAGGTTGATTGTGTGGCATGCTAAAGTAACGACAGAGTGGAAACGGGTGTCATAATTATACGCCTACACAAACACATCATACAATAAATTTACTACTATAAAACTTTGTCCTCGATTGTGATGACAGGCCCCGCAAAATCACTTGTGCACAAGAGTTAATTTAGTGTCGCTAATTGGTTAGTCGGACCTAATCCCTATAATTTTTTTTTATATATATATATAAAAGATATAAACTGACACGAACTAGGAAGAGGCAATGGCAAGCAATCTAGAGTAAAGACTTCGATTGATACCGATGAAGGAGAAAGACTAATATCTGTTGGAATACGGCGGGAATAGGTCCCTATTTATAACCGTTTATCTGGCTAAGTATCTTACTTAGCCAAATACCAACTGGGCCTTAGCCCCTGACATTAGCCCCCCCCCCTCTCGGATGCTAACTATAATCTAAAACTAATACTAAAATACATTTTGCGCTAATAATGGGGATGGTGGGTGGGTAAAAAATGAGGCCCCCCCCGTAGGGGTGCATGAAACGGGCCCCCCTGTCTTGGGTAGGAAGTCAGCTGATGCTGCTCCAATTAGCGCGCGGTCTAAGAATATGCGCCATGCGAGGGTGTCTTCGATATGTTTCACTGGTTCCCAAGTAGGGTCCTGGTAACCAGACCATTTAACCAGTGCTTGTTCATGCCCACGGTATTTCCGTTGGCGGACAATTTCTTCCACGCGGAATTCTCCTTCGGCTATAGCGTCGTCTCCGTATGCTTCCTCCCTTGAGACAGCCTCAGGTTCGTCGTCTTGGATGACCTGTGAGGGCAGGGGGTTAGTCCCTGCGTGTCGTACCTTGCTGATGTGGAAGACTGGGTGGACTAGGCCTGGAATGTTAAGTCGGACTGCGTGGGTGCCTATCAGGCCTGTAACCGTGTAGCGGCGAGCTAGCCAATCTAGCTTCTTAGAGGGTCTTTCAGAAGCGATGTTTTCGCATTTCAGGAGCACTACGTCTCCTATCTGAAACTGGGAGGCTGGCTGGCGGCGGCGGTTAGCTGCTGTCTCCTGATAATCCTGTGCTGACGCCATGGCAACCTGTGCGAAACTGGTGGCGTCGCGGATTTTGTCTAGGAAGGCCTGGGCGTCGTGTACCGGGGACTGCGTAGAGGATGGTTCGCTAGTGGGAGATGGCTCGATGATGTCCATGTTGTAACCGTGTGTCGCGAAGAAGGGGGAGATGGCAGTGCTCGAGACGGTGCGGTTGTTTAGGGCGATCTGTGCTTGTGGAAGGAGATCCGCCCAGTTGTCCTGGGCGAAGGAACAGAAGATCCTGAGGAAGGTTTCAATCTCCTGGTTGCTTCGCTCCTGGGCACCGTCGGTTTGAGGGTGAAAGGCCGTAGAGAGGCGACGTTTGATGTTGAGACGGCGGCATGCTTCTCCCCAGAATAGTGATGTGAACTGGGGGCCGCGGTCTGACACGATGGCTGAGGGAAAACCGTGGTGTGCGAATACGTGGGTGAATAGAGCGTCAGCTGTTGCTTTCGCGGAGGTGTCTGACATGGGGATAAGGATCTGCGACTTGGAGAGTCTGTCGGTGACGCCGAGGATGAATGTGCAGTGCTTGGAAGGTGGTAAGGGGCCAATGAAGTCCATGGCTAGCTCGGTCCAGTGGCGGTCTGGAACAGGAAGGGGTTTCAAGAGTCCGCGCTTTTGTTCCCGCCAATACTTGCTTTTACCGCATGTAGTGCAGTTGGCTACGAATTGGCGTACATCGTTGGTGAGTCCTGGCCAGGAGTATTCCCGTGAAACTAGGTCCCGTGTGATTTCGCGGCCAGGGTGTCCAGACAAGTGTGAGTCGTGGATAGTCTGGATCAGCTTGGTGCGGAGGGGTTCAAAGCGAGGGATCCATAGTCTGTTACGCCAGCGTAGGAGGCCTCGGTCGTCGATGGAACATTCGCTGATTTGCCATTGGAGGCCCCATGCTGAGGGGAATGATCTGGCGCCATCGAGGACAAGGGATCGTGCAAGCCACCATCTATTATTGGTCTGCAGGGCTTGTGTCCATAGTGAGGTAAGGTCGGCGTCCCCGAAGGGTGAGGGGAGAGTGGACTGTGTGGCTATGTCGTCTGAGGGAATGTCGGCGTCCGGGATGTTGGACCAAAGGGCGTTGACAACTACTAGGTTGTCTCCTGCTGTTGCGGGGGCGAGGAGTTGGTGTACTCTACTCATGAGCCTGTCGTCACTGGCATCCTTGGGCATGTCCTGGTCCCTGCGCGATAGTGCGTCAGGGATCACTTGGTCAGTTCCAGGACGGTGTTTAAGTTCAAAGGAGAAGTCCGACAGTTCGTATCCCCAGCGGCGCTGCCTTTCTGCTAGGGACCTTTTGGTTCTGAAGAACTCCAGGTTGCGATGGTCGGTGAAGACCGTGAAGTGTATACCCAGCAGGAAGTGTCTCCACTGACGAATGGACCAGTAGATAGCCAGCATTTCCTTATCGTGAATGGGATAGTTGGATTCTGCTGGCGTGAGTTTCCTAGATAGGAAGGCAATGGGGTGGTGATGTCCGTCAGGGCCGCGCTGGGTGAGTTCAGCGCCTAGAGCATAGCCTGAGGAGTCAGCGGAGAGGATTGTTTCCCTGTCAGGGTCGTAGGGGGCTAGTAGAGGAGGAGAGATGAAGGCATCCTTGATGCTGTGGAAGGCCTGGTCGCAGGCAGGGGACCAAACAAAGGGGGTGTCCTTTTTAGTTAGGTTGGTTAATGGCGCAAGGGTGTCGGATATGCGCGGGACGAAGTCCCTATAGAAGTTTATGAAACCAATAAAGCGGCGGAGTTCGGTTAGAGTGTAGGGGCGCTCCCAATTACGAATGGCTTCAGTCTTTTCGGGGTCTGCCCTTATGCCGATACCAGGGCCGACTAGGAAGCCTAGGAACTTGATCTCCTTGGCTGCGAACTCGCACTTCTTGATGTCGAGTTGGAGGTCGGCCTTGTCGAGGGCAGAGACTATTTCCAGGACGAGGTTGCGATGGTCTTGGAGCGAGCCCTTAGAATAGATGCACACATCGTCAATGTAGGCGTCGCAGCTGATACCGTGCCATTTGTCGAGGACTCCGTTGATGCGTCTCTGGAAGGCAGCAGGGGCGTTGGTTAAGCCGAAAGGGACGACGTTCCACTGGAAGGCACCCAGGGGTGTTCTAAAAGCTGTTATGTGTTCAGAGCCTGGGGCTATGCGAATCCTGTGGAAGGCGGAGATCACGTCGACCTTTGAAACCCATTCGGAGCTCGCGATGCGTTGGAGAGTTTCTCCCATAAGTGGTAGGGGGTACTTATCCTTGATAGACGCATCATTAACACCACGATAGTCGATGCAAAAGCGTACACCACCTCCTGGTTTATTGACAAACAGTACGGACGAGCTGTAAGGGTCTAAGGCCCATCAGTATTGGCCAAGTCATGCCTTGGCCCTACTTGACTTTGACATAAATAGGGACCGATTCCCTCGTAGTTTAGTCTTAGTTTCTCTTTCTCCCTCATCGGTCTCAATTCAATTCATCTTTACGACCATTTTTCCTCGCAAATCCTCGTATATCGTCTCATTTTGAGACCGATAACTCTTAAGTTTTTGTTGTCCAAGCCGTCTGCTTGCCCTCTTTTCTGTCCAAGCCGTCTGCTTGCCCTCCCTTCCGTCCAAGCTGTCCGCTTGCCCTCTCTGTTGTCCAAGCCGTCCGCTTGCCTCTCTTCCTGTCCAAGCCGTCCGCTTGCCACTTTTCCTGTACAAGCCGACCGCTTGATTTCTCCCTTTGTCCAAGCCGTTTGCTTGCCTTTATTCGTCCTGTCCAAGCCGTTTGCTTGCCCTATTGCACCTGCCTTATCCGTCCGCTCGCCCGCTTCTCGCACACGTCCAAGTCACCATGTCTGGCTTGCTATTTCTGTTCTGGGGTCTCCTTGCTACCCTAACTCGCGGCGTCTACCACACCTGGCATAACCGTGCCCTAGCGCGTGTTTTCACCCTAAACCCCAACCAGGAACCGGCTGAGGGCTACATCTTGTCCGCCCTTGACCTACCTACGAAGCGCGCCTGGCGCAAACCCGGCTGGTGTTACCTCGCACTATTCAAGCGCAAGGAGCGCGCCCGTCTGGCCTCCCTCCTTGGCTTTTGCCCTTCCACACGCGACGTCCTCGCCCACAAGGAACACTTTCACGATAACTTGGGCCACCTCTCCTTCACCGGTGACTTTGTTGGCCACGTCGCCTGTGGTAACCGCGTAATCCGCGAAGCGCGTGCTCGTGCTCACGTTTCCTCACGTCTCCTTTCCTCCTGTTTCATCGGCATCCCACGCTCTCCCCCGCGTGATAAGGATGGTAACCCCGTGCACTCTTCCCGCGCTCCTCTAGTCGCTCCACGGGCCGCTGCATATGAAGCTGAGGAATTAATCTCGTACGAGACCACGCACACCCGTGCCATTAGTCGTGCTGCCTCTGTTCGAAGCCTATCCCACTTTGCCCCTGGTGTAGATACCCATTCTCGTCGTCGCCCCTCCGTCAGCCAGCACCCTTCCCCCGACTCTGACTTGGCCCGTCTGGCCGAAAGCATGGGAATGTCTGTCCGCCACGCGTCGCGTCCCCCATCCCGTGGCCGTCAGCCGACGCGTTCTCCTGGCCCTGCTCATTCACGCGCCCCCCAGCCTGCCGACAATGCGCTGCTTAACGAACTTAGGGAATTGAAGGACACTGTCTCGCTACTGTCCCAATTGGTCATAGGCAACCATACTGAACCTACTGCTCCCGCCATGCCTCCTGTCCCAACTACTGCCGTCACTACCCGAAGACGTTCGAGATCCCGTAGCCGCGTCCGCCCATCTCAGCCTCACCTTATCGAATTTGGAGGCACTCACGCAGAGTATGAAAACTGGCGAACCCTAGCAGTCTTCAAGATGCGAATCGATGGCCGAGCTATAGGCGACGAGCTGGCCCGAACTGCTTACCTGTTCAGCCGACTGGGCACCGACACACGCGCCAAACTCAACGAATTCTTCGTCTCCATTAGCGAACAACCCGGCTCATACGACAAGCTGCTAGACAAACTCGACCTCATGTTCCGCAGCCGTGCCCGTAAGTCGCAAGCCCGCACTGCCTTCTTTGGTGCCCGCCAGGAGTCCCACGAATCATTCCTCGACTTCTTCAACCGTTTCGAAGGGTTAGCTCTGGCCGCAGGTATGCAAGACGACGACATGCTCATCGACCTCCTACGTCGCGCCACACGGGAAGAGCTAGTGGTCAAAACCACCATCCTCTGGAGCCTGCCTACTTACAGGGAAGTCACTGAGAGCCTGCTCGACCATTTCAGCCGCCACCACGATTACTACGGTCCTTACACGAAGAAGACCTCGCGTCCTACCCACTACCGCGATAGCGACAACTGGAGGGCGCGTGCCGAGCCCCCTTCACGTAACAACGCACCTCGTCAATCTCAGCAACCCCGCAATGATAGGCCACGTCCTAACCCTGCTGAACGCAATCGCATGTTCCGAGAAGGAGTCTGCTTCATCTGCTCACAGCCCGGGCACATCGCCAACCAATGCCCCTCCCGCAGAACCTTACACGGACCCAAGACGAACAAGGTGCTGGTCAACGCAATCAACAGCGCTGTGAAGACGGCCATACGCGATGAAGTCCGCCCCGCGGTACGTGAAGAACTTGCGAAAACGGACCACCTGATGATGGATCGCCTGCTGCCCTCGTCCGAAAGCACCGCCGTGGTAGCCTCTACCAACACGCACCGCCCGGCCACTGATGAGGATGATTTGATGGATTTTTAGGTGACCAGGACAAGTCGCGCCCTGGTAAGGAGGATACGATGGAAGGCGAACAGATAGTTAGATTAGAGATGGGAGCTAAGGGAACGTATCTAGATTTATCTATGAATACCTTTTCTACGAAAGCTCTCGTCGACAGTGGCTGTCTCTGCCTCGCCGTCGTGCCCCCGCGCCTACTCGCCTACGCCACGAAGACATTACCCATCGAACCTCGTAAGGTATCACTCGCTGCATCGCAAACCAGTCCTCCCGTCATCACCCAAATCGCCCAGTTCACCCTACACTTGCCCGACCACCACGAGGACATATGGGCCTACGTCGTCCCCGGCCAGACCGAAGACCTGATACTCGGTCAACGCTGGCTCATCAACCACGACGTGCACTTGCACCCTCGTTCCGGGCAGATTGAAGTACCTACAGCCGAAGAACTTACTCCCGACGAATTTCATGCCCTTTGCGACAACGACGACGACCTCGCCATCTTCCGTATTACGCTGGAGGACGTCAACAGAGCATTAGCGCAAAAGGAACAGGAGAGACCGCCACTACCTGAGTGGTTAAGACCCGTAGCCTCTGCCTTCGAGGCAAAAGCGTCCAAGGACCTCCCGCCGCACCGGCCTGGAGTGGACTTGAAGATCGAGCTGCTGGAGGGAAAGACGTTACCTATACAATCGCTGTACCCGTTGTCTCGCGCAGAGTTGTTGGTGATGCAGAAGACGCTGACGGAACTACTGGCTACTAAATGGATAAAGGACACAAAGTCTGAAGTGGGCTCTCCAGTGCTATTTGTAAAGAAACCTGGAGGTGGAATTCGCTTCTGCGTAGACTACCGCGCAGTCAACGCTATTTCCAAAAAGGACTCATACCCTTACCCCTTATCCATGACACCCTGCGGCAAATTTCGGAAGCCAAGTGGGTGTCCAAGGTAGATGTCATTGCTGCCTTTCATCGTATTCGTATAGCCCCTGGCTATGAGGAGTTAACCGCTTTTCGGACTCCCCTAGGGGCCTTCGAATGGAACGTCATCCCTTTCGGTCTGACCAATGCCCCTGCCGCCTTCCAACGCTACATCAACTCGGTCCTTCGGAAATGGCTAGGTATTAGCTGCAGCGCTTATATCGATGACGTGGATATTTACTCCAGCGGTACTGAGGAGGAGCATAGACAACTAGTGCTCGAGATCGTCCATGCACTCGATCAAGCCGGCCTCCAACTCGACTTGCGCAAGTGTCACTTTCTGGCCAAGGAGATTAAGTTCCTCGGGTTCATAGTCGGCCCTGGTATTGGTATCAAGGCAGACCCCGAGAAAACCCTAGCGATTCGTGAATGGAAACCTCCTACGACATTGAAAGGTTTACGCGGGTTTATCGGCTTCGTGAATTTCTACAGAGATTTTGTGCCTCGACTGTCGGAATTGATGGCGCCTCTGGTAGGGTTAACTAAGAAGGACACACCTTTCGTATGGTCTGACGCCTGCGCTCACTCTTTTGCCGAAGTTAAGAAAGCCTTCCTTACTCCCCCTGTTCTGACTCCTTTTGACCCCCTGAAAGAAACTGTACTGACCGCCGACTCGTCTGGTTACGCCTTAGGAGCAGAATTATCCCAGCGAGGCGATGATGGCCTTATGCACCCCATCGCCTTCCTCTCGCGCAAACTTACTCCCCCGGAAGCCAATTACCCGATTCACGACAAGGAGATGTTGGCTATTTACTGGTCCATTCGAGAATGGCGCCATTTCCTCCTAGGGGTTGACTTTGTGGTATACACTGACCACCGTAATCTGGAGTACTTTCGCACTAAGAGGACGCTTGCCGAGAGACAGCGTCGCTGGGGATATGAGCTCTCTGACTTCAGCTTCTGCCTGCGCCATCGCCCAGGCACCGAGCAAGTTGTACCAGACGCCCTTTCAAGAAGGGACCAGGACATGCCAGCCGACGAAAAAGACGATAGGCTGGCTAGTCGTGTGCATCAACTCCTCGAGAAGAGTGAGGCGAGCAATGACCTGGTAGTAATTGGCGCAGTTTGGGCTCAGGAGCCAGACAAGGATGCGCCGACTGACGATAACGCAACTAGAGAAGTAGTATCATCCCCTTTCGCTGATCCCGAGATGACTGACCTATGGAACCAAGCCCTTGCCAATAATAACCGCTGGTGGCTGGCTCGTAAATTAGTGCGAGACGAAGCCCGCTCGTTCCCCGCCGACTGGGGTCTGCAATGGCAGATGAGCGAATGTAAGGTTGACCAAGACGGACTGCTGCGCTGGCGTGATAGACTTTGGGTCCCATATTACGAACCCCTGAGAACCAAGATCATCCAGCAAATTCACGACTCTACTCTGGCCGGACACCCAGGAAGAGCAATCACTCGTGATCTTGTATCGCGCGAGTATGCCTGGCCTGGCCTGACTAACGACGTCCGACGATTCGTGTCCAACTGCTCTCTCTTGCGGCAAGAGCAAGATCTGGCGAGAGCAGAAGCGCGGTCTGTTGAAACCGCTGCCTGTACCGTCTAGACCCTGGGCTGAACTAGCAATGGACTTTATTGGCCCACTACCTACCTCTTCGGGCTATACTTCCATTCTGGGTGTCACCGACCGCCTGTCTAAGTCCCAAATCCTGATCCCTATGTCGTCCACAACCGCACAAGCCACCGCTGAAGCCTTGCTAATCCATGTTTTCTCGCACCACGGTTTTCCTCAAGCAATTGTCTCCGACAGAGGGCCTCAATTTGCTCAATTATTCTGGGAGAAGTATGTCGCCGGTTCGGCATTCAGCGTCGCCTGTCCACAGCGTTCCATCCGCAGACGGATGGCAGCCAAGAACGCAGTAATCAGGAGATTGAAACATACCTGCGCAATTTCTGTTCCTTTGCCCAGGACGACTGGGCCTCCTTGCTGCCTCAAGCGCAACTCGCCCTAAACAACAGGATCTCTTCCGCTACAGGCCTCTCTCCTTTCTTCATGACCCACGGTTTTAACGTCGACATTATCGAACCATCTGTACAAGGGCCCCCAGCCTCGAATAAGTCTCCAGTACGCGGGGCCCAGGATTGGTTAGCAAAGCTAAGTGATGCTACCCAGTTCGCTATTGTCGCCATGGCGGCCGCCCAAGAACACCAGGAGAACAGTGCTAACCGTCTTCGCCAGCCCTCTGAAAGTTTCAAAGTAGGAGACCTAGTTTACCTAAACACGAAGCACCTGACTACGGAAAAGAAGCCTTAGAGCTAGACTGCTAGCTAGACGGTACACTGTCCTGGAAGTTGTAGGCAGCCATAACGTTCGCCTGAACGTACCCTCGGATATTCACCCAGTCTTTCATGTAAGCCTCATCCGACGCGCCCCAAACAACCCTTGCCATCTCAGGAGATTCAGGACGATGAGCCTGTCGCAATCACGGCTAGGGAAGCGCTTGAGGACCCTCATTGGAGGCTGGTGAGTACAGGGTGGAGGCAATATTGAAACAGCGCACTTCCCGAGGTCACAAGCAAGCCCTCGTCAAATGGCTAGGCTACCAAGATGCGACGTGGGAACCCCTGGAACATGTGGAAGACACTGTTGCCTGGCGCATCTTCACGGAGAAAACCAAGAAGAACTGGGATGTCACTGTCCAGTCTCTGTACTCTGCCTGTTATTGTCGTAGAGCAAATCCGACAAGGGCTACGGCGTGACCCTCGACACACGCAATCCTCCCCGCTGGGGCTATGCCGCAGACCACTGCGCCACGACGACCCGCTTGCGCCCCCTGGCGCC
>RMBW01000175.1:0-39811 GCA_004009845.1 Davidsoniella eucalypti | reverse complement strand
TTCCACAATAAACAAGTTCCTCTCCGGGTCTTCAGGATCTTCAAGATTCTTATATCCTATCAGAGTAATATCCAGTTATATGTTGATTAGACTAGCTTGATACCCATGCCTAAATCTCTGGCATCAACAAGAACATTGTGCCCTTGTTTGAATTATACACAACCGAACAGATACGCAGCAATGATATTCGGCGTCTATGTGCAGTATTTTGTACTTCACACCCATCTTACCGCTCATGATAAGCGCGGCTAACTTCCTAGCAGACATAACAGCTTCCACATCATGGGCAATAGTTATCGCCATTTCCTATCTAGTTGCCCAGCTATTTTAAGTTTCGTATACAGAGAAATATCCCATAAAGTCAGCTCCATGTGCCTCGAAAGCTGGAGCAAACATAGATGTACACCATATGTATTGGCTTGTGTTTGTACTTGGCTGTCTGCTGATAGGAACTTTAGTATATCTGTGTACTAAAGCACCTCTAAACCTTATAGTCTTGATACTGATCTGGTCCGTTTTCTGCAAGATACAGAATGAGCTTGTTTTGGCTTCATCTTGGTGGATGGACAACATTGGGGTTTGTCAGCTATGCACACGTGGTTTCTCATATCACTATGACACCGATTAATGACATAGAAGGAGACTTCCATCGTCACGTTGCTTCGTTGCTTTTGAACACATCGAAGTATCCACAAGTGCTACCCGGTGCTGCTGACTGGGTAGCCAGCCTTTTAGATGTGGTGGTGGTTCTTTGATGGGTTCTCTTGTTCAAAGCTCGAACATAAGTTTCACTGCGTATTAGGACGGCCATCATCGCGAGCACTATTATATATTCCTTGGGTAATGTCACACTCTCTGTTTTCACTGCAAAGGCATTCGTCCTTTGGCTAGTTCAATCATTATCTTTCGGGGCACGGAACACAACATTGGCACTATCATCACCTGCAACTCTATTTCTAGGTGCCTCGACGGGCCTCTATGCAGCATTAGTTGCGGCCAATGACATAGTTGGAGTTTGGATCTTCCGGATAGGATCATGTGTGAAGCAGCGGACTCGGCTAAGAACTGATCATGGAATCTGGGAGGTCGTCTTTAGCGTATCAGTGAGCATAAATGGACTGACAATGGAAATTGCAGATTTAGAACAGAGGGGGAGTAGAGCAGCTCCGTACGCGATGCTTGCAATGATTAGCTTTAGAGCCACAACTATAATTCTTGCTGTATGGCCAGCAACTCAAGATATTGTGATTCGTATAGCTAAAATGTAAAGAAAGATGAGTTTAAGGCGTAGATTCGTTGCAATGACATTGTGTTGTTTAGTAGCGCCATCCATATATGCTTCATTTGTTATTTACTTCTCCATGACGATTTCTGTATTTACTACAATTTATTCCTTGAGGCTACTGTTCGCAATAGGTAGTAGTTATAAGACCAAACTTAGCCCAGACTATAACAATCACATGTTAGTACACAAAAAAGGAGCTCTCGGAGACTAGAACGTGTTCGACTTACCGTTCAATCAGATGCAGACCACTAGCAGTGTCGACGATTTCACTTATCTCGCCAGGCTTCAGTGCAAATGCCGCATCCTCAAACTCCTTCTGCATGTCGCCCTTGCTGAAGACGCCCAGATCACCACGCTTGCGCGCCGAGCTGCAATCACTGAATTCCATGGCCAGATCGCCGAGCGTCTTATGGCCTGACTGGATATCAGCCTGGTAACGTTCAAGGATCTCGCGCGCCTCTTCCTTGGTGCGTGTGATATTGGCCTCGCGCCACGACGCCGGCCGCCGGCTTTGGGCGTGCTTTACCAGCAAATGCGCGGCCCAGCACTGGCCAGCAGGGACGACACCAGAGCCGCCGGAGGAGGCGGAAGCGGCAGCGGCATTTCCACCATTGGCGTGCATGGGAGCGAAGCGCTCCATGAAGCGCTCGATCGTGGGGACATCGGCATCGGCTGGTGGCTCCCAGCGAGACTCGCGGGTCACGGTGTTGAAGTAGTACGGCAGGTTTCTGCTATTGCTGTGGCGCACCTCCCAGTCCTGGGGCAAACCGGTCTCGGCTTTGGAATCCTGTAAATCATGGTAATGCCAGGCAAATGACGTTAGTGAAGAGCTCGGGCGAAGGGCGGGGTCACCAATAGAGAGAAGCTATAGAGAGAAGGTATAGAAGGGGAGATTAAGGGCAGATGGGGAAAATGATATAGACGAAAGACTCACGCCAGCCATTTTCAATGCCGGGAAAGCTAGCTAGACACGAAAGAATAAAGTATAGAGATAGAAATAGTGCGAAGAGATGTAATTCTTCGGACTGACGAAGCTTGCTCAAGATTTAGGACGAGGCTAGCCGATAAAGGTGATGAATTCGCTACTTAGAATAAGAGAAGGATAAAAATGCAGGTAATTCTCGATCGAAATACAATAAAGTTCCCGCCTAGATGGAATGGAACGTTGTTAGGTCAGTAGGTTAATAAGAAGCTGGGCTGGCAGCAATAAGAGAAGTTTAGTTCGTAGACTTGAAGCTTTTTAGTGTAAACAATAGCAACCAGCAATTTAGCATGTGGATCAGGCGGATCAGGCGGATCAGGCGGTTAGTTACTTGGTTTCCAGCGCTTACAGGGCACAGCGTTACGCTGTCAGTGACATTGTGGCTCAGTAACATATCTGCATATTTTTGGTTGGTTGTCTGACCAACATTTTTATCATCTACAGTACAACCCTAAGAAACAAAACCCTAGTGTTCACTAGATACTTGGATCCACCAAAAAGTCTACCGCTAGCCTCAAAGCCTTCGAAGGCCAATGCGACAAGGCTATCCCATACATCGCATCATCAACCCCTTGACCGAAGACCTTTGACGCCACGACCTTTATATCTCTACCTTTCTCGCCTATAATATATCATACGCATCTCACACGCACAAAAAATACCTACCAAAGAAACACAATGTCATCTCCACAGTCACAGGGCTCGTTCGGCGAACAGAAGCCACCCACAGATATCGCGTACCGCTTCTGCAGCGAATGCTCCAACACATTGTATCCCAAAGAAGACGTCCAGCGCCGCGTGCTCATGTTCACGTGCCGGACCTGCGAACACACCGAAGCGGCCGAAAGCGCATGTGTCTTCCGCAATGTGCTCAACAACGCCGTCGGTGAGACTGCCGGCGTCACGCAGGATGTTGGTTCGGATCCAACTCTACCGCGTGCCAACCAGCAATGCCCGTCCTGCACACACCACAAGGCCGTGTTCTTCCAGAGTCAACAGCGCAGTGCCGAGACCGGAATGGTGAGTTCTGCTTTTCGTCTAGTTATTGTGTTATGGCGTGTGTCGTGTGTCGTGTTGTCGCGTGTAGTCATTGATTGAACTGGTATGCTAATGTCTTGCTTCCGTAGAAACTGTTCTACGTCTGCTGCAAGTGCGGTCACATTTTCCAATAGAACAGACCTCTCTCTTTACCAGAGGAGGCGCAATTGAATTGCCCTTGGGGAGTTCTTGATATTGATATCCGGCGTTTGGGGAGTCTCTTTCAGGTTGGCTCTAGTGGCCCAATAATATGTCTGGCCATAGAGCATGTTGGTTTGTGTCAGTGCCATGGTTCCGGTGGTACTTTAGCTATTGATTTTAATGATTTGATTTTCAACATAGAGTGACCTCAGTGTATAATTATATATATTTAGTAAATAATACAGTCTGGCATTTCAGCTGTTCAAGTTACACTTCTTCAGTCACATCCTGGTTAGGAGGACTATTCAACATGCACATGATATGGCCCAAGCAGCGATTGATATGTGAAGCTGTTGTTGGGATTTATATATATATAGTACAATCGCCCTTTCAAAAGTGGCAGCATACTAGGACCTGCATTCTACAAGATACAAGATGACTACTGCAGTGGCAAAACAAATAAAGATGATAGCGATGAAAAAGCAACCCGACAAACGCCCAGCAAGGCAAACAAAGCATTCTCCTTTCGTCTATCGTCCCCCGTATGTCGTAATGATAGATGGTGATACACGCCGCCTAAGGCAGCTCTTCCGTTCTCCCTAGAGTCTTGTACCGAATTGAGACCATCAGCCGGCAAGACTATTGCTATACAGGCTCTCGTTTATGCTTGTAACGGAGCCATGGAGAGAATCTTGCTCCACTTCTTGCGACGTAGTTCCTGGCCAACGACTCCGTTGATACGCGAGCCAACGGGGTCTCCAGCCTTGCTAATCAGCACACAGGCATTGTCGTCGAAGCGGACAACCGAGCCGTCAACGCGCTGGCTCATCTGACGTGTGCGCACAACAACGGCATGGCGCATGTCGCCACGCTTGACCTTGTTGGCCATGGTGGTGCCGGATTCGGCGGAACCACGCTGCTTCTGGACGACGACGACGAGGCGATCTCCTGTAGTGATCGTGTTAATAGAAGGGAAGACGGTCGACTGTCGAGGCCATTCGGGTATAAGAGCAGAGGGAAATGGGCATACCAATGCGGGCATGGCGCTTTTGGCCGACAACCATTACACATTCGACCAGGGCGGCGCCTGAGTTGTCGATGCAGTTGAGCATGGTCTGATGACGAAAGTTAGCAGGATGAGACTCGAGAAGGGTTTGCTAAAAATCACACCTTTAATTGAATCATGTTGGGCGGCGACTTGGAACTGAAGAATTGCTCATTCAAACGCAGAGCAAGAAAAGCCCGTCTTCAAATTCAAGTGAAGCCATCGCCAACCTTCTCAGTCTAGCCCGCCTTGACCAATGGGCTGCATCCCACTTTCGCATTTTTATGTGGGGCAGAGAGAAGCTGCTTGGAGCAAGGCAAGTGACAGAGGAGCTGTATATGCAACACAGCTGTCGTCAGCTGTCGGCCATGGTGTATAACCGTCCTTGTCAGCTGGTAGCCGTGCAACAATGACACACACCAAGATGCCAGAGCATTTAAGCTGAGATTTGGCCCTACTAGCTACTGATGGAACGGGACTCTCTGTGCCATGTGCCCTTTTTTGTCGTTGTCCCTGGCTTGTGTCTCTTTGACGTTGTATCATCAAATCGGAATCACACAACATGTAGAAGAACACGAAAGTTTCGCGGCGTTGCAGTTGTGTCTGTATACAACGTACATATAAGGCCGCCCATCCGCATGCGAATAGCTGTCTACAAATAGTTTCCGCATTCTGCTTTTTTGCAAGTCGCCTGCTTACTGCATACTGGTGCATATGCAGGTTGCATCCATCTTATATTCCAAGCATCCTACGACGTCTTAAGTCCAGGGCCTCCCATCGAAGCCTGTAGTTAGTCAGTTGTAATACGGACCCCCAAGCGAGGCAAGGCAGAGCATCGATACTACTTACTAGCTGTGATTTCATGCCTCTATAGTTAGTATAGTTGTACATAAATACCTGGTCAGCCACGACGGGCAGTGTATCAGCTAGTTCGGCAAGTTGTTGTATCGATTATGTGTCGTCATGTTGAGAAGTTAAACAGCCGCCGGCGATCTAGTATAAGACGGCAGAACCACAGAACTGAAGAACGGCACATTGGCTCAAGCAAAGTTGCAGCCGCGGATAAAAGCAAAAAAGGGGACGGACATGGAGCTGGTTGAATATTGATTGCTACATTGTAGCTGTATTAGTCGCAGTTACAGTTACCGCAAAGACATTCTAAGGACCAGCACAGAAACGAGAAGAGAAGAAAATAAAGACAGAACATAAGGCAAATAAATAAAAGCATTAGGAGATCCCTTCATTTCAAAGCGTTCGTTCGAACTTGTTCTTCAGGCCCTTGACTTTCTCCATCCTTTTTTTCCTCTTCTCTCTTTTTCTTGATTTCTCGATTCCATCGTCAGAACCGCGATTCCTGGTTCCGCCATCTTTGTTTTTGTTGATATTATCTTGGTCTTTTCTTCCCATCGCCGGCAAAAAAAAGCAAAAATTGCCATCCGTCCTGACAATCTCCCGCTGATTTGGATCTAAGCATCTTTCGCTTGCATATCGGCAGCTCGATACCAACAATACACTAATAAGGCTTGCTTAAGTATACACAGATACAGCCAAACTCCACACACTGGCTTGTGAAACGCCCGCTGCAGCATCAATCAAGATTGGTTTGTTTTCTTTGTTTTTGGCTGCCCTCTCGATCCAAGACGAAGAACGACAAAAGACGAGTGGCAACACGGAAAACAAGTTCCAGATCACGGTTGGAGTGTCTCACGCCATCTTCTTTGCGCCCAGCTGGACCAGCTTCAGATCGCCCTAGATTTGATTAAGCAATTTGTTGCGCTTGCGCCTACTGCGATCCTGACCTTTTGATTCTCAAGCCTATTACATATAGTACATAGTACTACGCTGCTACGCTATTACATTGCCACAATACTAGTACTAGCTGTACGCCGCTAATTGCGCGCTACTCGGCCTACACTACAACACCCACTCCTTTCGTACTTTTACATACTTCTAGACACAAACACAAGTAGCAACTGCTGCATCTGCACCTGCACCTGCGACACTTCTCCGGCTGTGACCCTGACTACGCGCTCCGGACCACGACCCGACATATCCCCTTATTCATCTTCTCTGGGGATCTGGCTCTGCATTTTCACGCGACTGCAACTGTGATCACGGCCGCTATAGTCTTGCCCTTCCCATGCCCACGCGATATCTCTCCGTATCAGATCGTCACCACTGAGCTCGACCCTCTTCACAATGCCTCGTAAACCGGCTGCAACTGCAGCTAAGCCTTCTGGCGCTGCGGCTAGCAAAAAGGCCACTCTCACGCTTGCGCAAATCTCTGCCTACGACGATATCCTCACAGACGCTCTCATCGACCATGTAGGTTTGCTTCCAACCCAGACAGTTCGCCCTCCCCTCACTACAAATGCGCACACATCACCAAGCGAGCGCATTGCGCCCTCTCAGGCCCAGTGACACTCGCAGGATACACATGCACTAACTCTGTGAATCTCAACTGCACCAGGCCTTTTACTGGACCGTCGTCCCCAAGAATCGTCCCTCATATCACCCGTCGCGTGGCACCCGAGAAGAAGAGATCGCCAAGATCATCACACACGACATCATCATTGCCAACGACATGGATGCTGCGGAGCAGAAGCTGCTAGCGACAAGTGGCCTCCGCAAATTCTACTGCGCACTCAAGACCGACAACGAAAAGTCGAATTTCCGCGCTCATATGCGCCGCTATATCAACGTCTACCGCACTGACTGCCCCTGGGAAGTCAACAGCACGAACCGCTACACGATAATCAGTCAAGAGGCTGCCGTAACGGCGCGGCGCTTCATCCAGCGCAACGAGACGATCAAATACCTAGCTGGCATCCAGGTCGTCATGACCCCTGAAGAAGAGCGCGACATCTCTGTGCGCAAGAAAGATTTCAGTATCGTAGTATCAGCACGAAGCAAGGCAGCATCGCTGTTCATGGGTCCTGCGCGCTTCGCAAATCACGACTGCAACGCCAACGCAAAGCTCATGACTACTAGTGCGGCAGGCATCGAGATCGTTGCCACTCGTAACATCGAAGTGGGAGAGGAAATCACAGTTACGTACAGTGCCAGCTACTTTGGCGACAATAACTGCGACTGTCTTTGTGTATCGTGTGAGGAGAGCCTAATAAACGGCTGGGCGCAACCCGAAGGCATGGCCGCGGGCGTCAAGGCTAGCATCGAAGGTGCCGATACCGAAGGCTACGTGCTCCGCCGACGCCGCCGACGAGGCCCCGACTCGTGCTCGGCCAGCGGCGTGTCCCGTGCGTCGTCAGTAACAGAGGACATCAGGCCGAAGGTGTCGCGGAGTCGCAAGGGACGCAGTAGCGCAACGTCAGCAGCCTCTGTGCGATCCGGGCTGAATTCTTCCATGAGGAGTACGTCAATCGAGAACACCACACCGCTAGAGGGGAAAGAGGAGAAACTAGCGGTTGGAAGCCTCAAACGTAAGCTCCAGCAGCTCGAGTCGCCGCCAGTAACGCCGGCAAAGAAGGCCAAAAAGGAAGAAGTGGCGATAGAGTCGTTGGACTTGGCTCACGAACGGCCTTTGTCGCCTGAAAGCAACGGGCCGGAAGTCATGCCCCCGGCAGCCATCGATTTCGACCCAAGCAGCAGCAGCAGCAGCAGCGAGAATGACAAGGAAGAATGCGGCTGTGCGTCAACAACGCCGTCCATTGCCGTGCCCGAGATCATCACGCCAGCATCGCCGCCAGCAAACTATCGTGTTCCAGGTGACTACACCCTAACGCCGTTGCTGCTCTGCGAGCCAGAGATGGCGTGGATCACATGCACGATATGCGCGGCTGCATTCGTCCAGCATAACGCCTACTATACCAAATCCGCGTGTCCGCGCTGTGAGCGGCACAGTAAGCTGTACGGCTATATATGGCCCAAGACGGAACTGGAGGGCATACGGGATAAGGAAGAGAGAGTCCTAGACCATCGTACAATCCATCGATTCTTGCGGGCTGACGACGAACTTCGGGCGCGTGGACGAAAGCTTCATACGGCAAGCGTAGAGGAAGCATGATGTATATGAAGGGAGGGTATTTTCATCCTTTTTATTGGCCAGTTTTCCCTTTATTTTTAGCATTAATCAGTCAGGCCATATCTTGGCCTGGCTTTGGATGCGGATTTTTTTGGCGTCATCGGGTGGCTTATGGTTAGCGTTTTCTTTTCTCTGCTTTATGCCATGTTTTATTGAGGGGATGGGGTTGACTTTTTTTGGTATAGTTATCAACAAACACAAGATTAAATCCAGCCAAGTATCAAGAAAGACTTGGGGGCCTTCCATAGTATACTATACTAATATCTATATCTCGGACTTGAATTGCAGGATAAGAAAGAAGAGAATATAAACGATGTGAAGCCAGGAACAGGACTTGGTTATGACATATGCATCAACATAAAGTGTCGACCTTTGCCTATTTTCTATTGTTACCGGCTGGCTGCCTAGTCTTCTTATCTATTTTGTCGTATCATTCATCACAAGACCAAGACAGATAAAAAACCACATGTGAACAGTGAAAACGATTGGATGATGAGATTTTAGGACCGACTATCCGGTGAGATTGGCACAGTCTTTTTTTATTATTTTTTATTTATTTATTTATCTATTTATACCGTCTCTTAGATGTTCTCTATATTTTTTCTTTCTTGACTTTTTGGTTGTCGGTTGGGGGAGGCTTTGGAGTAACTTATAAGACACAGAGACATCCAGGAATGCAAGTACTTTAACGAAGATGATATACAACCAGATACAGCTGCTGATATAATAAAACCTCGAGTCCCCCCATACTTTCTTCCAGACCGCCATCTCTAGCGGATTCTGTTGGAGATTTACTCATGTACAGTATCTCTATTTTCCTTTTTATTCCCTTTTTTTTTATTCCCTTTTTTTTTCTTTCCTTCCCCAAGGAAATAACTAAAGGCTGCTAATCCGCACCCGTTCTGCATGGCACGGTACGTAATGTCGTAACACTAGTGTAAAACACTGCATATGTGGTGTCCAGTAGACGGCACATTGAGCGTGGATATGGAGGCTCGTCTACGGCTATAGTAGTATGCTATAGACAACGAGTGAATACTAGGTGTCTACGTATGGGCAGCTCCGGATCTTCCTGCCAAGTATCTACAAATATAGCGGTGTTGTATCTCTGTAGTGGCTAGGCCTTGCTGTACATAGTAAGCTAGCTTTGGAGATGCGCTCTGGTTCCGGAACTAACTTGAGATCGAGTCTCGGAACTGGTCTGTATATACACATGTACAATCCGGTCTTGGAGCAAAAACATCGTACCAACGGGGCCAAAGCCGTCCGGCCGATCGGCCTTTGTTACAGTGCAGCCATAGGATTTCTTCCTCTCCGCCGCTTCCTACATCTTGTTTTCTCTCTCTTTCTCTCGCGGTCCCTACTTTTTCTTTTAGCAATGGTTCCTCCAGTAAGTAGCAGTTATACATGGTATATGGGCCTCTTGGGCTTACCGGAGGCACATTGAAACAAACAGCGCAGGTGTGTGGTGTATATGGATGTATTTAGTTTTTTTTATATACGAGCGAGCCACGGCGTCGTATCGATACAAGGCCAGATCGCAGCATATCAGAAGTGAAAAATGCGAAGAACTAACGAGAAGCCAGGCAGATGGAGCGATGCCGGAGGCGGAAAGGGTGCTTTTTTCTCCTCTTCTTTTCTGTATTCTCTTTGTATATTTTTGTTGCTCGACACAACCCAGATGACGAGAAAAACAAAACCCCACGGTGGGCTTTTTATGTGTTTTTTTTTGGTCCATCTACAAAGTGCAGAAAAGAGCACTCTGTGAGAATGTATCGTAAAAGACCTCGTGATGGATGCAGCCATCACAGCTCGAACCGAGAAAGTCTCAGCTGACTCTGTCTTTCTTGGGGCGGGTGAGATCGAGAATGAAGAGAAGAAAGCACGATACAGACAGGAGAGGAACGGCGGAGAACTCCTCGCGTGTCGACGGTACAATGCTGTATGTAGTAGAGTCACTATGACTATTTGTGCGTAAGACGTGAGAGAGTTCTATTTTGGATGTCTTATCTCTTAGTCGACTAGTCAGCTACAGATCGATAGAGACAGTGAAGGATCTCGGAGGACGGACGGACTATCCAGAATCTGTGACAGCTATTGTGCTCTTTACGATACTCTCATATAAGTATACAGATATATCCCACTCTGGATAGGGCTTGAAATCTACACTCACCTCCATTTCTCACCAGGCTGCGGGCACTTTAGCACCACACGGACCCAGAAGGAATGGAACAAAGGGCCGATCTTTGATGTCACTAGTTCTAGGACTAACG
This sequence comes from Davidsoniella eucalypti, assembly GCA_004009845.1. NCBI lineage: Eukaryota > Fungi > Ascomycota > Sordariomycetes > Microascales > Ceratocystidaceae > Davidsoniella > Davidsoniella eucalypti. The sequence continues at coordinate 29,005 of RMBW01000175.1, read as the reverse complement.
ATTAGTATTTCCAAGCAAAAGTTTAGTTGGTAATATCGAAAACCCCATCGCAGAGCTTAGGCTGGACAGTAGCATTCTATTTTAGCATTGGCATTTTGCAGTACCACCCTTCTAGCAAGGCAAACTGCATATGTATCTCCAGATATACATGCATATATGTATAGTTGACACGCAAGTGGCCTGAAAGGCTAACGTCTGAGCGCAGTAGATTTCAGAAGAAGAAAAAAAGAAAAGAAAAAAAAAGAAGAAAACATGTGCTTGGAGCCCCCCCCCCCATTCTTCAATCATCCTGGGATTGTTTTAAAATTCGCTCTCGAGATCCTTTGGTCTTTGTGCTTCTTCGCGTCGTACATTCGTCATAGCAAGTCGCAATTATTAGGAGAAAGAGATCCATATAATACGGACATAATTAGCCTTTGGCTCTCTGTCCCTTTTTTTCGACAATCAAAGCATCGAATGCCTTATTTGCGCGGATAGCGCGCTTTATATATAGCGTGATATTTGATAAGAAGAGAGGGGAATAATACAATCCAGTTCATTGTAATATTAAGACAGACAGAAAATTCCCCAGGCCCTGGTCCGTCAATGTTATACGTTGAACAAAATGAAAAATAATAAGCAAAACCCCCGTGTTCTTGCTTAAGCTAAATTTACTTTGCAATTAACATAACGATCACCAACAGATATCTTGTCTTCTCTTCTACAGCTAAAAGATAATACAAAATCCGGACACAATTCGCACTGTGTGAAATATGCACCTGGTAGTTTCCGCACCCTTCCTTGCAATTTACATATATGGTGATTTAGCCGATCTTTTTTATTCCTTCCTTCTATAACGCAAATTCTTTACACAAAAAGGCAGGGATCACAAGAAGAATTCGAAAAGAACAGAACAAGAGATGAAAATCATCAAGGGAACCCTTTTGGTTTTGTTAGGAATTAAAAAAAAATTGCGTTTTGTGTTCCAACAGAAAGAATAAAATATTTAATAAAAAATTAAAATAAAATAAAAACAACTTGACAAACATGAGAATGAACTCTTGATATCTCCATCATCTTGTTCTATATCTCTAATCTGATAGTTTTCATCCACTCTGTCTCTTGCAGTCATAGTCAGACTTATTCATGTATCTGTATACCCCCCCCCCCTCATATGATTATAGAACACACAGCATCTTGGCTATATTTTACTGTGCTTCTTGTGTGTGAGTCTCTTTTCATTGCTATTTTCTATTTCATACTTGTCAATACGAAGGAATAAAAACAAAAAAAAACACTGGGACACATCTCAGTCATGTCTTGACGAGACGAGAGATCCAATCCGCATCATTTACGGGCAATGGTTGTTTTATTTTCCCTTGCTTTCCAATGTCTCTCGTACAACTTTGCATGAATATGAATGGTCAGATTCATGTTCATGGTGTACAACTATAGCTAAAGTCCGAAGTCTGGCTCCATCACAGGATTTTTTGCCGTTTGATCTCGGATTGTGAGATGTGGGTGTGCTAATGCATTGCTTTCTAGTATACATGTATGTACATATATCACTGTTTCATACCGTGTATTTCCTATAATAATACAGATATATAGGGGCACTTTGCCGTGTAAGCATCCCTCTGAATCTTATCCAACCAAATCTTGAGTCAATACACGCCAACTATCTGTAGTTAGTACTAGTATTAGTACTAACTATTTTTTTTGTACGGCACAGAATGGAGGGTTAGCATATTATCTGAAACAAGAAAGAAAAAAAAAACAGGATAAGAGAGGAAGGAAAAAAAAACTTGTCATTTCTAATGTAGGCAGAGGGATAAACTCGGCCTCTCTTCTTCTCGCTTTTTTTTTCCTTCTTTTGTTAATCAGCTTTTGGGGGGGGCGGTCAAGGTCCCATTGTTTGATTTGTTGGCCTTTGTCTAGTTATTTGTTTATTCAAAATAGACATATCATTCTAACAAGGCGCTAAGAAAAGCCAAGAGCTCAAGAAGAAGAAGAAGAAGAAAAGAAAAAGACTAGTTAACCCACTAAAAACGGATTACCACCAACTTCGAAACCGTTTCTTGGAATTTCAATTCTCAAATATGTAGTTACATACTGACATGATCAACCCATCTATCTGCACATTGCTCTCGATTCAAATCCGCCTACGGACGGGACGACCCCTTCCGTTTTATTGGTGTGCCAACATGAAATATAAGATGTTGTGTTAGGCAATAAACAAATCACACTACACACTACGACTTCTATGATACATACACTATATTCTCACCTTCTTTTTCTTTTGGAAAAAAGGGCTGTATGATCCGGTTATACGTAGTCAGCCAATATTATAAAGCCGTGTTGAAATGGAACCTTTTGTTCATTTCACGACATCGTAATACGGAGTGAGATCTCGAGGCTAAAATTTCGCGTTTCTTTTTTGGGAACAAAATATTCAACAAATTGAACAAAAACCCTGATTGGCTTGCTAGGGTTTATTTTCTATTTACAATTAGGCGAAAGGAAAAAAAAAAAGGGCGAAGCTTTTATTTTCGGCCCTGCCACAAATGAAAACCAAAAAAAATCCTTCATACGAGTCTCGAAGGTCAAAAACCGAAACTGCTGCAGCAATCTTGCAGCAGGAACAACCAGTATTGCAATCACAATCACCATATTTGTTGAGGTCAAAGGAAGGGATAAAGGAGGAGGAGATAATGCATTTTGTTTTCGTCTGTCTGTAAGGGACAGAACATACTCCATTGACCTAGAACGGACTTGATTCTACGCACGATATCTGGCTATACTATATACATATGAATTGGATATGTAGAACTACACATACATTATACAAGCCGCCGATTATGCAGCTGAAAAGCCCCTTTGGTCCACAATCTGGACCCCCAAAAACTACACATTCCAAGGAGGCTGACTATCTATCCGTATGTTATTCACAAAATCTCAAAAATAATTACCGATGCATATTGTGTGGTAGGTAGAAAACAGCAGCTATGCAATGAAATGCAAGCATAAATCATATTAGAAAAGCCCCAGCTGAAGTGCTGAGACTAGTAGTGGTAGAATTCTACACAGGAACTAGGTAAAATAAACAATGAGAATACATAAAACTAGCAATGATAACAAAGACTGCCAACTTAAATAATAACAATAATCAAAAACAAGCGGTGTCGTTTGTATCACATATGATACGTAGCCCACCATAAAGTCTAGTTTCCCTCCACTAAAAGCGATGCAATACCAAGCCGTAGCCGAAGTAAGCCAATCAGACAAGAAGCAGCATAACTGAACCCAAACAATATGACAATAATCAAAGAAGCCAAAAACAGAAAACCCCATCTGTCCAATCGGTAAGAAAAAAAAAGAGGATGAAGTGAAAAAAATAATCAAAGCAGAATTCGTGTAAGTAGAAAAACCTAGCACCATGTCCAACAGGAGATCGGAGACTAGGTTCAGCCTGCTTTGAAAACAATGGAAAGAACAAAAAATGAAGATAATAGTCTGTGTTTGGCAATGTAACAGTGACAATGAAAACAAAGAAATGAAAAGGTATAAAAAAAAAAAAGTCTATGAAGTTTTGGGTAGGCAGTTTTTGAGAATCCCTTCTTCTCGCTCCCTTGATGATTTTGTAGATAAGAAAAAAACAAGACGTTTGTGTATCCCGGACCAATAAGAAAAGATGAAAAAGAGGAATGTAAGAAAATGTGAGAAAGCAAGTCTATCAAGAAGCAGCGCCAGAAATAAAGAGTCAACCGATTTTGGAAACAAGTGAAAAAGAGTAGCAAATGCGTTTTCGAAAGAGGTGGTACAGAAAACAATCAGCTCATTTACGGGCAATCACTAAGGACTGCCATACAATAAACGATAAAATGGTTCATTTTGTTTGTTTACCACATGTTCTGGTGAGCAGTGGTACGAGGCTGGAAGCGATCCTTGAGGCGCTGGCGCTGGGCGCTATCCTCCTGTTGCCGGAGCCAGTCTGGCGAAGAAGAGGAAGCGGATGCGCCATGAGTAGGTACACTGCGAGGAATAGCAGCCTCATGGACATCCATGCGGCGCATAGGGTCGACAATGGTGTCCATGACATCAACGCTAGGCCGGATGTAGGGTTGGGGAGAGTTAGAAGTCTGGTGGTGGTGGCTGTTGTAGCTTCTACCGGATCCAGAGGCAACACTGCCAGCTGGAGAAACAGAGGGAGATGTTCTGTTGGGGCGCGAGTCAATGTCGTTGTTGTGGGCGGCAATGCGCAGCTTGCGACGGAGAGCATCGACAGCCTCGGCGTTGACAGCTGCTGGTTTCTTAGTAGAAGCCGCTGTAGTAGCAATGGTAGCATCTTTGCCGCGACGGGGCGAAGAGTTCTCGCGGGTGTTAGCGGCGGTAGTTGCGTCAGTAGTATCAACTTTCGAGTGGCAGGGCGAGGTCTTCTTCTTCATGCGCTCACGCTCAGCGTTGATTTCACGACGTAGGCGGTTGTGGACCTTGTCGTTGTCATAGTCTTCTTCAGAAGAAGAACCAGAGGCTGATGTGTACGAAGAGTTGGAACCAGACTGGGTGCCCCGGTGACGGCTGGAGGTGTGTGGCTTCGAGGAAGGTGAGGAAGCGCCAGAAGAGGTGCGCTGGTGCACGACTACAGGAATCTTGGCGGCGACCATTGGCGGAGTGACAGCTGAGGGCATTGTAGCGGTTATGAAAGGCTTGGCCGAGGTAGAGTTGGAAGATGGTATAACTGTGACGGAAGAGCGGCGGCGACGATGGCGCTCGGAGCGCGCAGGCAGGTTCGCAGACGTGGTTGTTGAGACTCGAGGAGGAAACGAGACACTCGAGTAAAAGCGATTGGGACTGACAGTTGAGCTGCTGTGACTACGACTGCGACTGCGGTTGTCTGGAGTCAAAGCTGGTACGTCGAAAACAGATGGTGAGTGGTAAAGTTGCGGCGAATATTCTGGCGCAAATGAAGTGTTGTAGTGGCGATGGTAAGTCGGTGCTGCAGAGTCGGAGACTGGCGATGAGGGTTTGTGCAGCGGCGGTTTCTGACTTGAAGCTAGTGGACAAGCAAGACCAGAACGGAGATATTGAGAGCAAGGCTTGAAATACTCGGTATATCCACGAGGGGACTTGGAGGTTGAGGAGGAAGCGGTTTGTATGTATTGGCACATTTCGAAAGAAGAGAGGAGGAAGAACAGAAACGGAGACGGGGTGCTTTAGTTATAAAGGTGGGTAACCAGGGTGGCCCAGTTCCAGTCACAATGGGTTTCTTTTTTTCCTTTATTTTATTTTATTCTTTCTTATTGTTCTTTTTTTTTTCCTGTTCTTCTTAGGGCGTGCGATTCGTTTTAGCGGGCGTGTGGCTGTCTGTGGGATGGCTTTAATTCACTTTAATTGATTATTTAGGGCCTCTTTTTATCTTATTTTTTTCGAGAGAGGGGGCTACTACAGTGAAGAAAAAAACCCCGAGCGCCAACTATGACTCTTCTGCACTGGCGGGCCTCAAGAGAAACTGGCACAGGGTGCAGAGGAAAAGAGTTGATTTCACTTCTGCACTGTACTGTATGGCCAGGGTTATGGATCTGTTTCTTCTGGAAGGCCAGAGAGCCAAAGAGTGCTGAGAAAAGCTTGGATGCTGTCCGTAACAGGCTAAACAGAAAACAAGTAATAGTAACAGTGAAATGATGAAATAGTAACCCAAGTGTTTGCGGTAGTAGCTGCTTTGCAGAACAAAGAGTATTGACTGACAAGGATGGCCTCAACAGTGGGAGCAGTAGGTCTTATTCAGGGAAACAAGAGGCTGGATATGGTTTAGTTGGACAAAAGACAGATGCGAGGCCTATTGTGATTGAAGGTTTATGACGATGGCGAGGCGGATATCTCTGATTGACAGAGAAAAAAAAGATTATTTTTGCTGGTGACCGTGGCGATGGGTAGGATGATTGGCTGCGTGGCTAATAAGTGAAAAGCCAATGGCCGGACGAAAAAGGGTAAATTTGGGGCCTGTGATGGTGCAGTGGTGATTAGCTGCAGCAGGAAGCAGTGAGTGATGTGATATAGGAAGCAGTATGTGCCCCAAGTGTAGAAAATGACGTCGTAAAGAGGCTCGAGTGTACAGAAAAAAAGGGCAGACAGTGATAAGTACACGATAGTCGGGTTGTTGAAGAAGAATGAAAAAGGGAATCAAGTCAAGAGTAGTGGGCAAGAAGAAGAGGAGGAGGGGGTCACTGGACATATATAGACCAGTTGAGGAAGAAGACTACGTACAGATATGTTGGCAATAATGAGATCGGTGGAAAAGCAGCCGGCCACAACAAAGACCATATGACCATGGGCTGGCAGACAGTTTAGCAATAGTTGGGCCAGATCTTCGTCTTGCAGTGGCGGCAGTTCCACGAGAACATCGCTGCGATGTCGTTTCAGCTGGGCGTGCATCTATTTCGCATTCTGTAACTTTACGTACGGCATTGTTAGGCTAAGTCCTGAGGATTCTCATAACGAGCAACGAGCGATGTACCACAAGTATACAGATAAGAGGAAGGCACATGGGCGCTGGGCAGAAGGTCAAGCGACCCCATTATTGGTGGTAGGCAACATTGGAAGGATCCTAGCAGGAGGGGTGTGGATGGGGGTATACCGATACAACTATCAAGGCTCTATTCAAAGGTGAGTTAGATAGAGCCTGTCTGCCACAAGATAAGCCTGGGCTGTGCTATTGACTTCTTGTTGAACGACAGCTGGGTTTACCTTTTGCCCACGCCCTCTGGTGGTATATCTAGCCGGCTCGGGTTGTGTATGTGCACTAGGTAGAGATCGAGAGGGTCAAGCAGCCCATCTGAAGACGAGTGCTCGAACCAATCAGACTAGTGACATGATGTAATGGTCTTGGTGTGATGTGCTTGATGGCTTCATGACTTAATGGATGGACGGGCCTTGAATCAAGTGATGCGGCGATGGCCAGTGGTGGTTGGTGGTGATGCTGAAATATTTGTCCGTGTTTATTATGCATTATAGTGAAGACAAGTCTTGCTTTGTGGGATGTACAAATTATGGGAACTTTAGTGGTTGGCATGCAACTACTCGATTCAACAAGAAGAAAAAATGATTTTCTGTGCCGTTATTACCATTTCCGGTAAACACCAACACTTGCTTACATAATTGTTATACTTACATACATACATACATAAGTATTGTGTTACTTTTACGTGAACTTACAATTACATACGTCAGCTGCCGTGTTTCTCCGGCCAATATTATATATACTACTAAGTTACATATTATGTACATCTGTCTGCCTATATGTACCTATAGTCGTATGGAAAAGTCACGGATAAGGGTGTCTAGGTCGCTGACAGGCGACAGCGCTTGGGCGATTAAGAACACTTGTCTCTTTTTTAGCAGCCTACGTATCTGTATATGTAAGCACAACGTTTTCTTCTGCTTTCTTTCTTCTTTTTTCTTTCTTTTTTTCCACCACCTTATCAGTTGTTTCGTGGCGGTTGACTGGATACAATTGATTCGTATCGCATTGCCCTGCATTTGCATTGCATCTGGATCTGGCTGGTGGCTTGCTGGCTGGTGGCCTGGAACGAAAACGAAAACCAACTTGTGCTGGTTGGTGACGTGCGTTTCTATATGCATATCGCATATTTATATATCTGTGCATTAGAAGCGCATGGCGGCTGAAGGCCTAGGTAGGGGAACAAGCAATACCAGTTAGTTAGCGATCGTGTTGTAGTACATAGCATAGTAGTATTTTAGTAGCCTAGTATTACTAAGCTAGGCAAGGAAAGGGTCGCCTTACTGGTTGGCGGCTGTCTGGTTGTCTATCTTTGACCAGAGTATAGTATTCTGACTAGCGAACCAAATCAAAAGAGGCATCCCAAGCAGGCAAATCCTGCTATCCTACTATGCATAATACCGTCTGCTGTGGCTTCATGAAACCTTTCTGAAGTTGGGGGTGTCCTCAATTTAGGCCTGGAGGACCATATATAGTGAAACTAGAGAGCCCAGCGCCTGTAGAAGCCCAGAGAGGAAAAGCCCAAGATAGCCGTTTAGTACCAATACCCCAGCCAGCTAGCCCCAGCCCTTGTTCAGAGTCGGGTCTTTATTGCTTTGCTGGCGCTGCAAAAAATTCTCAATTACTACAAGTATGTCATTTTTTCAGTGTTTTTTTCTCTCTTTTCCACATGTCTTCTCACGACGTCAGAGATTTAGGCCCTCCCTCTACATATACACAAGCACATATACAAGGTACCACTACTATGTACTTGGTGGATCAAGGACAGGCCATAGTTCGGGATTGAGAAATGCCTTGTATTGTAAACAAAGAACAACAAACAGGACATGCCGATGTAGCAATTCACATGCCCTACTTTTATTTTTATTTTTAGTTGTATTTGTACTACGATTGAGTCTTCCGATAATATATTATCGATAATTTTCCCATACTGCTACATTTATAACGCACTGATCGGCATCGTCATCGCCACACACAACACACAAATCACACCGGCCTAGATGATAGTCAACAGGAAACAAGACAAGGAAAAAAAAAATAGGGCCTACCTGCATGTTTTCGTTGCCCAACGACTGAAGTTTGTGAAACGCCTCTTTTTGTTTCTTTCCCTTTTTCTGTTTTCCATCGTGGAGCTATAGAGTATTGCTGCCCGGTTTGTCTTGCCTGATGCAGCTTGTGTCTTGAGGTGCTATATTCAGGTGCTACAGCGTATGTAGCTTCTATAGTAACCAGCGATAGCTACTAACCACACACAAAGACTGTTTGTTACTAGATCGGGCCGCCGTTGTACTCCAAAGGCCTTGTGTCTTGGGGGGGTTTTATTTTTCTATTTTTGTTTGTCTCCTATCTTGTAAATTCAAACTTGGTATCACATAGCACGACATCTAATGTGTCTACACCGGGCAACGACCTGTAGCCTAGGCTTTTGGCTTTTTTCACGATGCTGCGCGGCACAGAATATGCGATTCGATATTTGGTGGCTTGGGCTTTGGTCTCCAATGTACTTATACACATAAATCTCACCTATTAAAAAAAAATTTAATAGCAGCAACTCCACGCGGCAGCCTCAATTTTTTATTGAATAATACTATTATCGTCATTCATTTTTTCCCCTTCTATTTTTCGCCTCTGTCCCTTTACTCTGTGAATCAATGGGTGATGTGTTGTCGTTGAGCAAACAATGGAAGAATCCCGCCAAGTCTGTGCTAGGGGGGGCGATTGTAACAAGGGATAAGAAAGAAAAGCACAATAGAAAAAATGGAAAGCTAGTGGCAAAGCTTAACCTCTAACCAACTGTGTATAATAGGCCGACAGAAGCTAGGTCAAGGGATTAGAGGCTAGGTCCCTGTTTGGTAGTGGTCTTAAACCCCAGAGCCAGACTAGACAGGCCTTATTTTTCAGCCTAGACTACGAATTTACAGGGCTTCTAGGGGTGTTTTGTATAGGCGCATTTTCCACAATGCATACCTAAGAAAGGAAAGAAAACAAGTCCCGAAACAGAGGAACAATGGGGACTTCGTTCTGAAGCCAGAGTGAAGCAGTATCAGAAAGGAATCAGGCATATTTAGCAGCAACTTTTACATTTACAGGTCTTGGAAGCAGTGACAAAGCCTGTAATTGATACACGTCAATGCCATAATAGCACACAAAACAGATACAGTACAGTACAGTACAATATAACTCTTGGGCTAGCTTTGTGTCTACGATGTGACCAAACACATGTTTCCGTCTCTCTCTCAACATCAGATCATCGTCGTTATCTACTATCGTTGTACTGAACTTGCGACAATCGTGACAAAAAAAACTATTCACTGCCGTGGCTACTTGGTCGTACTCCAAATACGGTGCCATTCTATTCTTTTTGTAGTGATATCTGTATATTCTGTGATGGATGGCTGCGAAAGGCCGGAATTATTGATGCTACACAGTGTGCTTTGGTGGTTATTTGACTATTTCTTTTTTGCTATCGTCGTATTTTTTGAGTTGTCTTCCTGCATTCCGTTACATCATTACTCTCCACGTCTTGATTCTTTATTTTATTTATATTCTTTTTTTTATTTTCTTTCTCTATATAAACCTTGCTCAAGACGTCTTCCTTCTGTCATCAACTAAGTTTTCTAGTGAGCAGGGATTCTAAGTGGCCGGCCAGGTCTCCATACAGGGTTTTGTTTGCCTGTCGTTTTAGTAAGTAGTTTATGGAAACAAAAATGGCATACTTTACTGGAGGGAGATGCCTAGTGGACATGAAAGTAGCAGGGCAAAACAAGACGTGTATTGACGGCCTTCTAGAACCAACAAAGGCGCTACCACCAAGTTTTCTCCCCTGCTCTCTTTTTATTTTTGTTTTCTTTTGATACTAGTATCAGCCAAGTCAACCGTCTTGTGTTTCTTAGTAGCCAGCTTGGCCTCTTCGTATCTGACCTTGAACGCTAGTACATATATGCTTCTTAAAAATAGATGTCATGCGACCAAAGGACGGAGCCATGTCAAAGTAAATAAACATAGCAAGAAACAAATAAAACTAATCGATAGCATCAAAAAGAAAAGAAAAAAAAGGCCAAACCTTCTTCGTTTCTTAGCCATCCATCAAAGGATGAGACAGTCATTGGCCGCGTGACGCTTAGCGTTCCGTTCGCTTCGTGTAGACCGACAGAAATCGCGACCTTGGATTTCTCTGTAAATATTTTTTATGTGTAAAACCCTACCGAGATTGCATTTCCAAAGCTATGTACATATTTGATACTCTGGCTCTTTTATCCTTCTCACCGTCTTTAACTAGTCGCCTGACGTAAAGATGCGTTTAAAAAAACGCAGGAACAGGCAAATGCTGCATCCTCTTCAGTCCTGCCTACAAGCACAATATGTACATAGTATTTTAGATAGATTATTGGATGAAGTAGCGTCGTAATTGTGCCTAGCGAGTTATCTGCGTCTATTTCGTCTTCTTCCTCTTCCTCCTCTGTCTTCCGGGGGAACATGTTGCGACTTTGGTATACTTAGTGTCTGGTACACTGTATTGGTAGTGGCAATTTGGGTTGAATTAGCACCATGGCGGCCTGTAAGTACATACAGCTACAGCGACAGGGACAACTACAAGTATACTGATATATCGGCAATGCAACTTATCCTCTTCTACTCTGCGCCTCCTGCCTACACATTCGCTTCTGTTCCCTCCCTGGGCTGAGCCGGAATCATTGTATAATATCTGCTATTGCTGACTGTGGCCCGGGGCCGCCTATCTCGCCATTGTAACGCTGACATATCGACTAGGCAGACCGTTACCCTTGGCTCATACACATATGTATCTGTATGTACATATGTAAACATGTAATATACCTCTTGAATACCATCTACATGTGATTTTTCATGACCAGGATCCCCCCAGTTTTTCACGTCTACATGTACAGATACAGACAGTTGTCACACCTCGAGATACATGTACATTGTATGGAATGTTCCGGCTCTAAGGCTCGCTAACAATCTAACTCCGCCTTGCCTTCTTCTATTTCCTTGCACCTTTATAGAGTTCTACAGCTTTATATCCTAGTTGACATAAAAAAGAACCTGAAGAGGCAAAAAAAAAAAAAAAAAAAAAACCAAGAAAGAGGCAAAAGAAGCTGATCCTGGCGGAACTAAGTGGAACCTTCAAGGCCATCTGACGGGTGATGACTACATCTATTTTCTGTACAGAGGCAAAGAGGAAACGGAATCAGAGTAGATGAGAAGCGCTAGTACATATGTGACCCCAATTGTTCAATCTTATTGTTGAATGCCATATAATGCCGTTTTATTGGTCTGATAGCTATGTATCACCATATCCTCATAGCCTCCCCCCATCATACAAAGACCCTAGTAAGCTTATGCTCTACAAGTGTGTTGTTTTTAAAATCTGGTTGTAACGAGCGTTTCGTTGGAAAGATTTCTTTTTTTTGAAGTGACAAGTTCATCATTTAGTGTAGGCAGTAAAGCAATATATGGACATACATGTATCTGTACGGATATATAGCACAGATGGCTCATGCATAGACCGGGCGAACCCTACCTGGTCAGTGGGAGGAGGAGATGGAGCGTGCCAACTTGAGTGCCCTGTGGTATATTCGGTCGGTTCATGTCTAGCTATGGTGTATACATATAAGGATATAGATTGCATATACATATGGACATTTTGCAATCTAATGGCTTACGTCTTCGGCACTGACTCGCTCGCTTGCTAGGCAAAGCCCTTACGGACAGATTGAGATCGGTTGCCTCTCCATCTCTCTATTTTGCAACGCTTTTGATATGTGCTTCGTCGACAATTAAATGTTGGGTCGTCATCACTAGACCCGATAATTGTTGACGGTATAATGTTGGGGGAGATTGATATCTAGGTTCTTTATTAATAGTACAACATGGAATATATGATGATATGTACATATATAGAAAGATAGTTGCACACAATACACTTGTAAGCACTACACAGATTCACACTGCCTCCTCTGCCTTTTTTCCCCCTCTCTTCTCGCTTCTAGACATCCTCAGTTCCTACCTCTTCGTAACCTGCTCTCCGCCGCCGCGCCACGCCTGCTAGCGTTGGGGTGTCAAACATGTCGAGGTAACTCACAGGCTGGCCGTTGATAATGGCCGCACCGTGCTCACGACGGCCTAGAAGGGGGGCAGGATCACACCAGAAATCGGTGCAGTTGGTTATGCATCCATGCGCGTAGGGGTTCTTCTTCTTTTTCGTAGAGGATCCTACTGTACGTCCGGTGACTGTCTCGATGAACGGCGTGACTCCTAGTAACATGGCGATTTGTGCCAGGTAGCCGCCGCCTGGTTTGCCATGCGAGTGGCCAGCATGTGCTCCTCCAGGGCCATCAGCACCTGCTGCAACAGCAGCCAGATGTGCTGGGTGGTTGGGATCTAGAGGTGTCCCAGTAGACGTAAAGGCCGATGTAGCGCTAGCGTCACGTATACCAAACATGTTTTCGTAGGTCGTCATGGCGCGGGCAACTTGGATAAATTGCACTGATAGCAACATGGAGACCCATACCAACTGCACTGTAATCCAGATTCCAATCAGGAGCGTGTAGGCATCAGCGTTCACAAGACGGCATAGACTGGGCGCCAGGATAGAGCACACGGGCTCCGCAGTCTCAGCTAGATCAGAAAAGTCTACGCAAGCGTAAGAGTGTGTTGTTAGTCAGAGTCGGCTTAATGGATCGACGGGGGGAAGCAAAGCATCGGAGCACATGCTGTTTGGGTTCTTTTGTGTTCTGTGATGTGAAACTTACAATAGTACAGGATGATGTCATACGACAGGATACCGAGAGCCAATGAGATGATATAGAGAAAGAAGTGGCGGTGGTTGTTGATACCAATGCAGTTGTTGACCCACGGGCAGTGGTGATCGTGCTTGGCCACACAACGCCGGCAACGGTTGCAGTGCTTGCTTCTTAGCGGTGCGCGAATCATGCATGTGACGCAGAAATTGGCCTCGTCAAACTTCCACATAGCCAACAAGTCGTCGATGGCTGCCTTCTGCTCGGCAATGCCGTTGAGCCGCGGCACGAAGCCGGCGTCGAACACCATGGCGCAGGTGTAGAAGTAGATGACGGCAATGTACGCCACAAAGAAGAAAAAGTTGAGCAGGGCGTGCGAGGAGCCGGGGCCCGTCGTTGCTGGCAATACTGTCCATAGCCAGTTCCAGCCTGTCCAGAACAGCGTAGCCGCAAAGATGCCGGCCAGCCACGGCGTACGGCTAAAGTGACGCATGTCTGCAGGTGCGAACTCAATGACCTGCTGGGCCACCCACAAAATACCGTACGAGACTAGCGCCGAAAAGAATATAGCAGGGAATATCGGCATTGCCGCCAGAATACTGATGGCAGCCCAGACCAACGTGAATGGCCATAGGAATAGGAACTTGCTCACAAACCCACGCCGGTCCTGCAGCAGATAACCCGAGCCGGGCCAGCTAGGCACAGACGGATGGCCATCTTCCCCGTAACCACACTCTTTGAGGGCGCGATGCCACGCAGGTACTGTGTTCAGCTCTACGGCCGCCATAGCCGGCGTCTTGCCCGATGTGGTCTGGGCAAAGCGGTCAGCGCCGTACTCAATGAGCTTCAGGATACACTGCGGGGAGCCCTTGACGAGTGCCCAGTGCAGAGCCGTGAAGCCCTGCTCGTCGGTGGCGTGAATGGACGCGCCCCAACGCAGAAACACATCGACACAGCGTGGGAAGCCTTTGTAGGCCGCCCACATGAGCGCAGTGTGACCATACGAATCCAGGACATCCACCGGAATGCCCTGGTGCAGCAGCAGCACAATCAGGAGCACATTGCCGTTGAATGTGCTGATGTGCAGAGTGTTGTATCCTTGTGAGTCCGTGATCAATGGGTCGGCGCCGTGCTGTAGCAGCAGGTTGACTGTGTAATAGTGGCAGCGTTGGGCGGCCCATTGGAGCGGCGTCGAGACAGACTCGCCGCCCCTTTTGTTGATCTCGGCTTTGTTTTCGATCAGGAATTTGCACATGGCATATTGGTTGTTGATAGCGGCCCACTAGAAGAGACGGCATCGTTAGAGCAAGTGTATGGTGTCAGCCGACTTGTGTGGACTTACGTGTAGCGGCGTGATGCCATCCGTGTCGCAAAAGGTGGCATCGTAGTCTCCGCTCTCGAAGAGCTTCTCTATAGCCGGAATGTCGCCGACTCGGGCGGCCTGCATGATTTCGAGTTCTTCGGCAGTAGGCGGAGCTATGTCGAGCCTGGCAATGGCATTGGCATTGGCATTGGCATCGTCGGGGGGCGAGCCGCCGCCAGAGCCAATGTGGCCGAGTTCCATGGAGCCGACGTCGAGGACTGGCGCAGCCACAGAAGACTTGGAAGACGGGCGTAGGAGCGGATGGTTTGCTTTGCGGGATGGCGCGCCAGCTAGAGGCGTCGAGGCCATAGAGAGGGGGCAGGCTATCGGGGTTTGGTGAGAGTGGCCCCAAGTCGAGGTTTCAGCCGCTGCCTGGGTCTACAATGAGCAGATGAGAGGCTGCGTAGTGCCGCAGTGAGCGTAGCTTAGCTCGACGAGACCGGACCGACGGCTGCTGTCGGAATAAGCGTAGATATTTATCTAGACTTCGACGTACTCGATCTTCGGTTAAATCCGGTGCTCTTCGTTTGTTTGGCCCTCGTTCGTGGGTCGGTTGGTGAAAGACTTGCTGGGCTGCAAAGAGAAAAAACATGCGCCCTGGATTCGGATCGTCTGGGGGGTTTAGAAGCTCTAAAATTCGAGTTTGTATTGCGGATTGCTCCAAACAGGGCATCAAAGAAGAATAAAATAAACCCGTCGGCTAGGGAACAATTAAGCAAAACAAAGCCCAGCGTATTTCGGCAACGACGGCTGGCCCGTATTTGATAAGCTGAGGCTGCAAAAAAATAAAAAGCCACACTCAGCACAGCGGAGAACACGCTGGCGATTGAAGACGCAAAAGACGGACACTTAATCGCCAACCAAGTCTACGACTGAACAAAACAAACAAAGCCTCAGGCTGTAACTTTGCCGGTGGGCTTATTGATTTTCTTATTCTACTGCCTACCGGAACTCGCGCTGTCTTTATCTTACAGCATCCCCATCTGCGTATCTCCATCTTGCTTATCCCTTGGCTTGTATTTTAAATTCGTGGTTCCGATGCTCTCCACTTAGAAAAGGAGGCTCTCGCTTTAAGCTTCTCTATGGGCCATAAATATATGAACGTCCCGGCACTCAGCTCTGTCTTTCTGTTTTGGTCCTTTATAGTTCAGTGGGAAGACACATGGCATAACTATTCTTTCATTGAGTAGCAGCATATATACAGAGCAGTCACTTATCATATGAATACGTAATTTTATAGTTGATTTTCGTGCTAATTTTCTGTCGATCATTACCAAACAAGAAGAAGCAAAAGCCTACAATTATGCTTATCACAGATATGAATAGTGGTTGTCATAGATAGCGTCATAGCTCGGGTAGGTAAAAAATCATATTCGCATTAGGGTCTGTGGAAGACCTCAAAAGAAGTACTTGTGATGGGTTATCTAGATGTTGAATACAAAAGCTATTGGGGGTATGTGTTGTATGTACAATTCACCTCGTAGAACGAGATTACTGTGAAGAATGAGAGATATCATGGTAGACAGCCAGAATCTAACGTCTATTTGCGCACGATCCACGACAGCAGATCGACCTTGGTGACGACGGCGACGGGCTTCATTATAGAACCATCAGCCGCTTTTTCAGTGACGATAGCCGCCGAGTTCCACTCAAGGAACTTGCTTAGGGATGACAAAGTAGTCTGCATGGTTAGCTCGACGAACGAGCGCTTGTTCTTTGAGCGCTTGTCACCAAAGGCAGCTTCGCGCGGATCAGTCACGACCTCGTCAATGCGGCTAAAGTCGAACATGACCTGAGTGACCGGCGAGTCAGCAGAAGCGCGGCCATTGCTGATGTAACTGAGCAGGTTACCCAGAGTGACCAAACCAACAAGCTTTTGCGAGTCGTTAAGGACGGGCAGCTGGTCGAAGCCCTTATCGCGCATGGTCTCGATGGCATCGGCGCAGCGTTGAGATCCGCTAATGGTAGTCACAGGCTTCAGGCGAAGATCGGCGATCGTGGCACCAGAGTAATCATCGTGGGATGGAGCTTGACGAGAAGCACTCTCCGAGAGCAGGTTGTTGGCAGCAAGCCAGTCGTCATCGGCAAACTTGGACAGGTAGCTGCGAATGCTGTCAGGGAAGACAACGACAACCTTGTCGCCCTTGCCCCAGCCGTATTCCCGCACGGCTTGGACCATGGCAGACATAGCTGAGCCTGACGAACCACCGACTAGGATACCTTCCTCCGCAATGAGGCGGCGCGCAAGCTGGAAGGACTCGAAATCCTCTGTCTTGTACCACTTGTCGACAACGGGACGGTCGAGAACGTCAGGGATGAAATCGTAGCCAATACCCTCGACCTGGTAGGGCTGGTTCTCGTGCTCGGTGTTGAGGGTCTCGGGGACAGCGAGAATACTACCCTGGGGATCGGCAGCGATGACCTTGATGTTGGCATCGTGCTTCTTCAAGCCGCGTGCAATACCAGTGATGGTACCGCCTGTGCCAGCACCGGCAACGACAGCCGTGATTTGGCCGCCCGACTGCTCCCAGATTTCTTGGGCAGTGCCAAATTCATGGGCATCGGGGTTGGCAACGTTGGTGTACTGGTCGAGAATGTGGGCGTTGGGGATTTCCTTCTCGAGACGGCGGGCAACACCGATGTGCGATTCGGGGGCATCCCAAGCGGCTTGAGTCGGCGTACGGATGATGGTGGCGCCGAGAGCCTTGAGCACAGACACCTTTTCGGCGGACATCTTCTCGGGAAGGGTTATGATGGCCTTGTAGCCCTTGACGGCCGCAACCAGTGCTAGACCAATACCACTAAGTAAGGGATAAAAAAAGACGTTAGCTAGTCAACCGAGATAAGTATTGTCAATATATATATGGTAGGAAGCCTTCTTACGTGTTGCCGCTGGTGGGCTCAATGAGAGTATCACCAGGCTTAATACGGCCGCTCTTCTCGGCCTCTTCGATCATGCGCAGCGCAATGCGATCTTTGACACTGCCACCAGCGTTGAAAAGCTCAACCTTGGCATAAACCTCGCACTCGATGCCGAGGGATTGCGGCACCTTGTTGAGGCGGATCAGCGGTGTGTTGCCGATCAATTCCGTGATAGAAGCGGCAACGGGGGGAGGAGTTCTAGTAGCCATGGCTGATACGAAGAAGAAGTGAATCTCGTATGGCTAGAGGCTCCGAGGATGATACGATCGTGAGCGATAGTAGTGGCGCAACGGCGGGGGTTATCGTAGTGTATGGGATGAAGTGGGATGGTGTTGTGATGATGTGACGGAGGGTTTATTCGCGGACACAAAAGGCAGAGATAAACTTTGTGGTTAAGAGCACGAGAAGTCCACAGCAGACAAAGAAAAACAAGTGTCGAGAAGAGAAAGAAAATTCCGACGCAGGAAGAAAATATTTTTAAGAGCGAGAAAAAGAGTTTTTTTTTTCTAAAAAAAAGATCATGCCCATAAATGCAAGATTCCCATCTAGGTTTGAAACATGCGTTAACAAAAGAATTCCGTTTTTGGCCACTAAAACTTAACCGCGCTACTTACAAACCATCATTATCTGCATACGTGAAATATAATACCAGTGCATCTTTCGTATTTCTTATTCTGTCCGCTTTGTAGCTAACTATCTTCACATCTCAAGTAATTGCTCGGCATTATTATGGCAATCCCGGACCCAAGAGCCGATACTAGGCGGCATGGCTTTCATACCAAATAACGCTCTCATATGTCGCAAGAAACGGCAACAGAAAAAGGGAGAAGAGATAATAGAACAAGAAATAGAACAAAAAAATCTACGATCCAAATTCGCGTTACTATAGAAAAAAAAACCTAACATGAAAAATCTCTAGCATGCCATCCCTGCTTGATGACCTTGTGTATACAGATACATAGAACAGGAATAGCAACTTCCTACTGCCGTCCCGCCCGGCTCCGCAACTACTTTTTGCGCAACACGTCTTTTTTTTAATTTTTTTTTAATTCATTAACCTTATGTAGCTATGAAGATGTGTGGCACGTCCATTAGTAAGGTAAGAAGTAGCAATAGGAGAAAATTTTGCCTGTCATGCTTCTTTTTCTTTTCTCGGCCGTTGAGTAGGATCGGTTGAAGAGCGAACTTGGCAAGGTTCTTGGCACCAACCAAGGTTGCCGCGCTTGTTGGTTTTTTTTTCTACGGCGTCTTGGTTGGCTCCGCCGCGGAATTTGATATAGCACAGCTCGGCCCGGGCCACTTGATACACCGTGCCTTTTAGACAGTCCGGGAATCCCAAGCCTGCTACTTAGGTCCTCGGATGGTAGCGAAGACTAGATCCCGGTGGACGTGGCGCGTAGGCCGGAGTATCAGGCGGATAGCGGTTCACATGAGACTCGGTGTAGTTCCAACGGGGCCGTCCTGCTTGCTGCATGACACCAGGAGTAGGGGGTACTGATGAGCCGTCGACACCTGGTATCATATGAGGCATTGCCGTAGCCGCTGTAGCAACTGCTGCTGCTACTGCGGATGGTGGTGGGGCTGTTCCTGGAACTGGATATACCTGGCAGTAGAACGTAAAGGAACTTGTTGATATAGGCGAGGTAGGCGGTAGATGGCTCTGGTTGGTCTTTCGGCGCCATGTCTTGAGAAAGCAGCAGAAGATACACAATAATATGACAACAACCCCCAATACGGCACTGCAAATTGCTCCGATCTGCATGAGACAACGAGGCGTCGATCCGAGTGGCACAGAATATTGCTAAGGCATGGGGATAGCAATACCATGAGAGTCTATAGTAGTTTCGATAGCTATAGTTGTCGAAAATATATATCAAGTATGAGAATATTTAAGCGGCGATGTATGGTTTCTAAAAGAAGGTGCCCGTTTGTTGGAATTAAGAGGCATGATATCGTATGAATTATGTAATGTAGTTGGAAAAAAAAGGAAACAGCTCGTTTGTCTGTTTGTCTGCCGTCTAGCCCATAAGCTGCTTAAGATCTGATGGTGGCCACCGCACCTGTGCAAACGTTAGACAACGCTTGATGCTCTGCAAGTATTTGCGTGTGACTTCGTCGCCCATCACGTGGCCCTTTTCACCGTTATGCAGTTTCTCGCGTGCACTACGTTCGTGGATACCAACCATGGTAACACCAATGGGCCAAGCGGCCTTGCCGATACTGAGGCGTAGATAGCCGTCGTTGGCATCGACATAGCGCCGTTCCTGTGCCGCCTTGACGATTTCAACCACTGGCTGTAGAACAGAGTCGTCAATGTCGCCCTTTTCAAATTTGCGGAAGAGCTAGAGAGAGAGAAAGAGGCGGTGTCAGTATCGTCATCGTTGATGTTGGCGTAGGAAGGTCCAGTGGCCGATTAGTATGGTACATACAGGTTTCATGTCCTCCCGACACCGCACCATTGCATTGTATGCAGTGCGACTAGCGCTTGTATCTGCGCGCTCTCGTTCCATAGCCACCTGGTATTCCGTGAGCACCATCGAAAAGTACGAGGCCAGCTGTCTAAACAGGTACTTGCGTGCTTTAGCTTCCGTCGGTACCTCACCGTCCAGCCGCATATCCTTCTCTTCAACTGGCTGTAGTGTCGTGGGAATCGGGCCTGCCGTGACCACTGTCGTCAGCTTGTGATACCGCCGCACACGGCGCCAATGTGACTCTCCAAACAAACGAACTGGCTGGCCCAGCTCACGCATTTTGGCCACCAGATCCTCCTCTGCGATATCCTCCACGCCATCCTCGCGTGCTTTACGATCCTCCTCTTCTGTCTCGTTGACCTTGGGAAGTTCAGGCAGGCCGAGACGTTTGCGCCGAGCAGCTTCCTCTTCGATCTCACGCTCCTCTTTGGCTTGGCGGGACTGTTCAGCTAGTCGCTGACGCTTCTCTTCGCGCAGACGCCTTTCTTCCGCGGCATCGTCCTCGGCTTTCCGCTTGACGCTCTCTTTAGCAGAGCGGCTGGCTTCGAGCGCAGCTTGTTCGGCTTTGTAGGTGGCCACACGCTCAGCCTCTAGATCGACTTTTCTGGCGTATTTCTTCGTCTTTTCGGGCTTGGCTTTGGCCAGCTCTTTGCTCATAAGCGAAGCAAAATCCATCTTGGGCAGTTTGAGCTGTACTCAATAGAAAATGGTGTTCCTAAATGTGATACAAGTTGGGTCATTAGCATTTTATATCATTCTTAGAATGATGAGCTTGTCGCAAAGAGCCCAAGTATTTGTTAAGGTAATTGGTAGAGAATGTATGTACCGCTTAATACTCGGTAAATATATGGTCGCGCAAGGCTAGCTTTACCTGAAAAATGACGTGAGGCTTCGCTACCACGACAAGCTTTCGTTCAGCTTTGTTCAGCTTCGCGCTTGACATCCCATTTCAATCACTCTACAACGTCAATAGAAGAATCTAATCAAATAGCCACTCTACACATCAAAATGGCCGGCTGGGATTGCGAAGATGAGCCGACGCCCTTTTTAGTGCGCATATTTTACAGCAAAGGCAGCTTTATCCGGTACATAATTGTCCCTTCCTTCAATATCTTATATTTATTTCCTTTATCACATGCTAATGTTTCAACAGTCCCGACGACATCGATGCTCGTCAGCCTCCAAAACACGCCAATGTCTACACACTTCCTACCTGTACACTCGGCCGTCTAGCGCTTCTACTCGGCGCCAAGCACTCGGAAGCCTTTCCCTTCCCAGCATATGGCACTCGAGTCGCCTTCCAGCACATCTACACAGACCCGAAAGCCTCGAAAAACGATTCCCGCTTTCGCCCTCGATACCTAACGCGCGACCTTGGCAATATAATATTAGGAGGGAATGGACCATACGCTCTATCGACACCATCGGACACCTCGGACGCTGAGATGGATGATGGTATCTCAGGGTCTGCACATGCACGTAGTCGACGCCCGCCGCCACCTGCGATCGATGAGGCACTCAAGTTCGAAACCAAAACCCTACGCGAGCTCCGCTTTGTTCCGGGAGACATCATCTCGGTGGCTGTATTACCGCCTCTAGATGATGGCAGTGTAGCACCCATGGCGACCTTGCGTCGAGATCGTGGCGATCGCGGTGATCGTATAGATCGTAGTGGGCCAGCTGCTCCTACCGAAAGAGACCGAGGCTGGGGCATTATGAGAGATCGCGATAGTGGGTTTTCACGAGGTGGTGGTGGCGGTGGTGCTATGGCTGGAAGAGATTCAGGACGTCGAGGCGGTGCTGATATCCCACGTGGAGAATGGCGTCGTGGTGACCGAGTACCTGATGATCAGTATGGAGGTCGATCAAGAGGAGCCCCGGCAGGTTCTGGCCGCCAACGTCGCCGACGATGATCAAACAGCAAGACACCTATTCGTTGTGTTTCCAGGCCATATCGACTTTTAATCCTCCTTCCTCCGCATCTGAAGTCTCGATGCTTAGATTATATTGCTTCACCAGAAAGCATTTGTAATGATACCAAGATCCTTAATTTCATGAAATCCAAAAAGTGCCGGTCATATATACGGATTATACCAATAGTGTGGTTCTGTATTGTTATACATGCTGTTGTCCTTGTCTGTTCCTGTCGATATTTACGCTTTAGGCTGCTTTGTCGAAACTTCAAGTGCCATGTCGGTGGCATCTGTTCTATATCTGCTAATAGTCAACCCCATCTGATGTTGCTTTGTGATGTCAAATTTGTAGAGTTGTACAATGGCATTTTACCGCTCATACAGCGAGTCACCCTTGCGCTTGGCACGGAAGTCCCAAAGACCCTGACGCTAAATGTTAGTTTATAGGCCAGACTTGTGACAGAGATATCAAGGTAGATAAGGCTTACATCAGTCTTGTACGCAACATAGCCTAGAAGACCCGGAACCACAAACACGTACATGAACGATATGCGGGCAGTCCGAGCATTCCAGCGGAAGTACTTGTAACGGTTGACCTGCATTTCTGTTCTTGATTGTTAGTATGCTTGCTCGCTCGCCACTAGAGATTGCCAGAACGGCGATTAGTCCCACCATTAAGCTTAATGAACGCCGGGTCCATGGGAGCTATATAATTACGTCAGTAAAGCGTGAAAAAGACACCATGGGAATACTTTGAACACATACAGTGACCGTGGCCTGCCATGATGAATGATGGTAGGCTGTGTATTTAGCTAAAGATTAAAGCGAGTTGGCTTGAAGGAGAAGACGATATGTAGACAGCACAATGTATCCAGAGCTTCTAGTTGGTCGAAAGGCGGACCGTAATGAGAATCAGGTCGTCGGTCATTGGTGATCCTTTAGCTTAGTATAGCAAAAACCCTAAAGTCTGTTGAGCCTTGTTGCGCCTGAAATATGAGGCATAGTGATAACTCTAACCCTGTATAGACCCTAACGTTTTACGTATTATTGAGTAATAATATAATTGGCATGAGACGCACTGACGCCAAACCCAAACGATCAGCACGAAGAACTTAGTGCTACTAGAGTGCCCCTAATTCTAGTTTTGTTGACATGTAAAACCAAAAAGTGAGGCTTTATTGTTTATCTCCAGCTTGTCTTTTCATTCGTTAGATTCCTTATTGTTCAACATTAAACTTTAAACTTTATACGCTAGACCAACATTATACCTTTTGTTCAACCTCTCGGCATTTTAGCGAGTTATAGCCGGCTTATACGATCACTTGCTTTTGCTGTTGCATTGACTACTAGTCTCTATTCTCTGTGTGCGACTAGTGAACTGGCAGATATCGTCTGTTCTTGGCGTCGTGTGAACTATAGACTAGCCATGGCTTCGGCTGAACGCATCATTGTCGTAGTCAATGTGGTTGCACTGTTCATCCTGTCATTTCTCCTCTTTGGATCTGTCATTCGACTGCAGCCAACCTCTCCGTCACAGCATCACAACAGACTACGCATCAAGAAAGATGGCTCTCTGGATATCATGATATTCTCAGATCTGCACTTTGGTGAGGAGGAGCACGATTGGGGCATCGAGCAGGACCGCAAGAGCTTGGTCACGATGAACAGCCTGCTGCAGGAGGAGAAACCGGACTTTGTGGTGGTGAATGGTGATCTGATCACAGGCGAGAACACGTTCCGGGAAAACTCGTCTGCATATGTTGATCAGGTCGTGTCGCCGATGGTGCAACACAAAATCCCCTGGGCATCGACGTACGGAAACCACGACTCTAGTTTCAACCTGTCCCGCGAGGCCATGATCAAAGTGGAGACCAAGTACGAGCTATCATTCACGCAAAAGGGCCTGTCGGTCAACCCTGGCGTAACCAACTACCATGTGGAGGTCTACGACCGACATGGCAGAGCAGCACTGATTCTGTGGTTTCTGGACAGCCAGGGTGGTACCAAGTTCCAGTCCAAGTTCAAGAACACCGAGATTCCAGGCATGGTAGACAACAAGACAGTCTCTTGGCTGCAAAAGTCGCACGATCAGCTCGCTAAACATCATGGACGGGTGTTGCCTAGCATGGTGTTTGTGCATATCCCGCCGCGGCTCTTTGCAGATGCCCAGACAGAGCTGGCGTTTAACGTAAGCAACTTCCCAGGCCTCAACGAGGATGTGCCATTGTCAGTCCAGAACGGACCGGGCTTTAACGACGATCTACTGGTAGAGGCTTTACTGAACATGGAGGGCTTGCATAGCATCTATTCGGGCCACGATCACGGGGCGTCGTGGTGTGGTATGCGCGGTTCGGCGTTGCGGGATGAATATAACGCGAGGAAGCCTTTATTCTTGTGCTTCGGTAGACATACAGGCCAGGGTGGCTACGGAAACTGGACACGCGGGGCTCGCATGCTCCATATCCAGTTCCCAGAAGAAAAGAGTAGCCACGGAGGAGGAAAAGGAAGAGGAAGAGGGAGTAAGGAACTCAATGTTGAGAGTTGGGTAAGATTGCAAGACATGAGAAAGATTAGTCATGTATCGCTTAATAGCACATATGGATCAGATGAGTATCCGGTAGAAGACGTCCAATAGATCGACGGACGGTACGAGGCAGAATAAGAATCAGAGATACAGATTGAGACCGGTGTACATAAAGGTAGGGCTAGATCTTGGTAGTAGTAATTCGTAATATAAGACTGTTTAGAATGGTGCCATAAGCGAGCGGTTGCAAATTACAAAGCACTTTTGTTTTCAGTGAAAACTACATATGTGTAGTAAGACTCATGGAGCAGTGAAACAAAGTGTAAGTCATATAGCTATACATGTGGCTGTATATATGTATGTAGTGTATGAAGGACATCTCTACATCATCCGATCTTGGGCCTTGTAGAACTTGATTTAGACAATTATAGTTCAAGACCCTTGCGCCACTCAAACGCTAAAAAGGAGGCTACTGTTGGTACAATGTATGTATTTGTATGTCATACATATAGTTGTATAAGTACATATGTAAGTATGGTTGTTAGGGTAAATGGCGGGGTGGGGTAGCTCTTTGTAGTTCCAATGAAGAGAAAGAAGCTTACTATTCTGCATGAGACAAGAAGAGACAACACGAGAGAAGAAGAGAGGATAAAAAGCGAGGAGTCGAAAAGCAAAAAGTGTACTAACTCAGGCTACTTCAGGCTACTTCAGGCTACTTCAGGCTACTTCAGGCAAGGCAAGGCGCTCAGATCTCTACTCTATCACGCTATTTGGAACATGGCACAGAATTTCAGCAAACTTCTACAGCTATGGCCAAGTGCAGCTGATTTACATGCAAAAAAGCTCGGTCTCGATAGATGAATTGACACTGCCACGTTCCGGAGGAAGCAGACAAAGCCTTTGGCAGCGATTTGAGAGGAAGACAGGGCCAGGGTTAGGGTAGCCATGGCGTCTAGAGACCGCTGTAGTAGTTGTTATGATTGATAGTGGCTATGGTCGGGCAAGATGAACCTGCGGCGAACATGGGCACAGCTGGTCAAAGGCGCCGTATTGGAATGTTGTTGATTCTTTGTGCCGTTGTATTTTGTAGTGTTTTTGTATAGTACCGCTAATGTCGATGAGCAATAGCTTGAACGTAAAGATAATTTACAGAGCTGTTCGTACAAGGTATCGTACATACAGATACAGTTGTATTGTAGGAAATATAGGACCCCGGCGTTGCAACGCTGCAGGTCCGCCAACCAGACAAAGATACAACTACAACTACAGATGATACTAGGTTTATAGTGAGCAGGTTATACTAGTTGCAACTGAAGCGCCTGTAATGACCGAGCTTTCAGGCAGGGCCCAGGGAGCCAAACCCCTGTAGGTTTGCTTGTTTTTTGCGTTAGACCCCTGGTCCCACATCTTAATCTTCAGTGTCTGGATCTGGTGGTCTGTCCGCCTCTATTACAGCCCATTTAGTGCACTTCGGCCTTCTATTGAAAATATCCAATTCTGTTGTTCTCTCAACGAACATCCCCAAATTCCATTATTTTGTTTTTTTATCAGCCATTTTGGAGTCTTTGATTCTAGACCATCCTGCAATTCCTTTCGCCAGCTAGGTCTTTTACTAGATCTTTTTACCAGTATTTTTTTCTCTCTTTGCTGTTATACTGTCTCTACTACTGTTCCTATCATTGCTACTGTAGCTTTCCCTGCTGCCTACAGATCGGCCACCCTACTTCAATATCTTCTGTTGTTTTGTTGTTGTTGGCTCTGCCAATTGATCTGGCTCGCTCACACATCGTACTTTGGCTGTCCAAAATTGATAGTCCGATGTTCTAGTTGCTGCAGTCGCCTTACCTTATTCAGCATTATTACCGTCTCCGCATTACTTCAGCTTCTACCATCAGCCCAGCCTCTCTCCTCCACCGCCAACGATATATCCATCCATCCCACCCTATCATATCCTCTATATCGCCTGC
This sequence comes from Davidsoniella eucalypti, assembly GCA_004009845.1. Classification (NCBI taxonomy): domain Eukaryota; kingdom Fungi; phylum Ascomycota; class Sordariomycetes; order Microascales; family Ceratocystidaceae; genus Davidsoniella; species Davidsoniella eucalypti. The sequence continues at coordinate 2,588 of RMBW01000175.1, read as the reverse complement.
CCGACCTCGACCCCGACGTCCCCCGTGTGCCGCCGACGACTTAGTCATCTGGTCTGCTGCTGGCTTGCTGCAAGGCGCCTGCCGCTGAGCCGTCCGCTCGGCTGGCTCTTGTTCAGGCATCACAGCCGCCGGCCATAACACACCCGATTCCATCACCAGCCTGCCGAACCGCTCTGCTGCCGCTGCCATGGACCCGCCGCCCCGGTACTCTGCCTCTGTTTCGGCTCCGCCCGTATCCGGGCTTACTAACACTGTGCCGGCGATACAGACCTCCGCCGCACCTAGAGAGACCTCGCCGATAGACTCCGAGTCCGCGACGCCACCAGAAACCGGAGCCCACGCCGCTGCCTTGCCGCCTCAAACATCCGCTGCTCCCGCGCCAGCCGCTGCGCAGACAGGCCGTCGGACATCGGCCCCGACACCGGCTACAGCAACTGCGCAACCAAGCCCGCCCAACGATGCCGCTATAGCACCAGCATCGCCCGCAGACGCCCCCGCCGAACAGAGCAGCCCGGCCACCACCGATCCGCAGGCTGCCTACAATGCTCCGATCCCAATGTCCAAGGGCCTCGCCTATCGCCGCGCGAAGCCCGTCTTCATGACCGTCATCATCGTCGCCACCACTACGCTGTCCTGGGTCTTGCTATATGTCGCACAGCGCAAGGCGGAGAGCTCCATGGCCGACACTGTCTCAGGCCATAGCCAAGATATGGCGTCGAAGCTGTCTCGAGCCGGCTGGATCTTGCATACTGTTGGCGCTCTCATAGCCTTCTGGGCTGTCACTAGTATCCTTAGTATCGGAGCTGTCAACCTGACCACCCGTCGCAAACCCGACCAACAGCTGAACATCCGCCAGGTTTTTGCCTTGGCCGATGCGCGCTGGATCTCCCAGAAGCTGCGGACTGGAGAGCCTGGGCTCTTTTCGGCGCTGGCATGCTCTCTGACCCTCCTTGGTAAGTCTAAATCGCCTAATGCTATCTGCTCTTCCTCGTACAGACTGCTCGGGTCCGACTGCCCAGCGTCTTTTCTATACCCAATTCCAATTCCACTTTTGCTTGCTTGCTTGGGATTCTTTCATTCTTGTTTTTGTTTTTGATTTCCTTGATGTTTGCGCGCTTGCTGTTTTACGTCTGTCCTTCGATGCTACCTTGAATACTACTTTGAGCCTTAGGACTCTCTGTTCTCCCCTCCGCCATGTCTCCGCCGACGCCCAGTTTCCCTTGTTTTCCTGACTCCGCTTATGCGTGCTTTGGCCTTTCTTCGGTATTGCCTGGCTTTGTGTTTTCCGTTGTTCTATTTTTGAGTCTCTGTCACATGTTCCGGCCTTGACTAACTCTGGTTTGCTTCTAGGCGTTGTAACTCCCTTCCTACAGTCTATCCTCGTCCACAATGACCTTATTCATGTGCTGTACTGCGAGGACGGTGGCGCTTGGACCCCCTTCTGTGCCCCATCACTTGGTTCCCAGCGCATTCCTTCGATGATTGCCCGTACTACGTCGATCGCATATCTTTCTGGATATCTCAACACCATCGATGAAACCGTCAACTCGCTACAGACGCCGTGGGACAGCGACCTGATTCGCGGCAGCAACACAGACCCGCTGGTAAACAATGCTACCGATATGGATCTCTGGGTCTCGACGGTGCCCAGGTCGCTAGTCACCGGTGACATCCGGCAGGCTACAATCCACACGTCCAACAGCGTCCGTTGCCAGGCCGTGGACACAAACGACTGGCCACAGGATTGCAACTCCTACAATACGTCTGATGTGCCGTCGTCGGCTGGCTTCCGCTCGAACTTTTCTGTCTGGGGCGCCACTGGCAAGGTCTGCGCCCCCCCAGACGCCTCTCGCTCGTGGAAGGACGCGAGCACGCTGCAGTATACAGCCACTGAATATGTGTATATCTCCTTAACTGTGAACACCAATAGCCAGTTTAGCAGCGAGATCCCGGACTCTATCCAGGTCGACGGCTTCACTACCAGCAACTTCAGCATCAAGTGTACGGGAACGTCGTCCTCGGGGCTGTACGAGATGCCCAGCAATGGCAATGGCTTCGCTGACGGCCCTGTTTATACGGCCGCCAAGGATATCGGCCCCAACGTTTTTGTTCCGCTCATGTAAGTGCTATAGCATCTGTGAATAGAACCGAACGTCGCAACTAACTAGCTGTCCTGTAGCGCATCTTGGTCGACATTCAACAACATTGGTCCATACTCCCCTTTCCGTCTATCGTGTCTTGTCGCTTTTTGGCGCCGGTCCTATTTCCAACAATTCTCACTACCTCGTTCAATAGTGGACTTACTGGAGTCAAGCCGGCTGCCATGTGTGACCACTCACCGATGAATACTGCTATCAGTGGCATCAGCATATTGCAGCCAACCGATATCGGCCAGTCAGCGTTCTCATGCAGCAGGCTTGCTCAAAACTTCAACTACACGATGGAGGGTCTTAGTCACTGGAATAGCATCCGTCTCTTTTTTGGCGCCTTTGCGGACACCAATAACGCCCAGGTGCGTCAAATCTGCCATGGACGCAGCCTAATATCGCCATCCACACGGCGCGAAGCCGTCTTCTGTAACCTCCAAC
>RMBW01000174.1:0-40996 GCA_004009845.1 Davidsoniella eucalypti | reverse complement strand
AGCAACGACAGAAAGACCAAAGCAAAAATATGACAAAAGTCTTCTTTGTATAGAAATTAAATGTTTACGCGATGGTAAACTCCGCAATTTCACCCATTTCCGTTTTTACCTCCGTACCAACAGAATAAGACGCTCTCCACCGTAGCTTCACCGAGTCGACTTTTGTGTTACGATCCCCAGCCTTCCACACTTCAACGGCCTGTGTGACACCGTTGCTTTGGTTGGGTGCAAGATCACGGCCACTCTGGGGTTGCAGGCCAAGTTCGAAACCCTGGAAGGAGATTAGTATGTTTGTATAGACAAAAATAAAGGATGGAATATATATTGCATGAGCGTACCTTGGTGACTGCTAGCTGGAAGTGAAGTTGGCTGATGGGTTGAGGAGTGGTATTGCTAAAGGCAAATACTACAGCAATAGCGTTACCACCGACCGGCCTACGACCAGCAATCATGTCAATCTTAACGAATGTGTTACTGACGGTAGAGCGAATCTCCTTGGGGGCAGCAGGAGCTTCAGGCAAAGAGGACGAGAAAGCCCATTCGTCATCATCTTGTGAAGTAGTAGTAGCTGGCACAGGTGCTGTTGTGATTATAGGAGTAGGGGCAGCAGGAGAGGCAGGAGTTGATGAGCTGCTACCTGATAGACTAGCAAGAGCAGCAAATGGATCGTTAGCGGCAGCAGCAGATTGCGGTGAAACAGGTGGCTTGGCCGCTGAGGGAGATGGTTGCGATGCGAAGCTGGCAAAAGGCGACGAAGCGCCTTGTCTAGCAGTGTTGTTGTGGGTTATGGAAGATAGTAGAGAGGGACCGGGAATGTTAGCATTCGCACCAAAGCCTAATGCGATACCACCACCTTGACCGAAGGAGGACGGAGTTGAGGCACCATCACCCATGGATAGGCCAAGAAGATCGTTCTCGAGAGTATCAATTGGTGCGGGCGTCTGCCTACTTGATGGAGCTGCACTAGAACTGGAGGCTGGCTCACCATCGAAGTCTATTAATGATAACTCATTGGCAGCGCTTGAACTGGTATCGGGCTTTGCTGCTGAGGTGGCATGCTTTCCGCTAGCTATATTTTTGGCCCCTTCAACATCACCCTTCTTCATAAGTTTATAACGCTCGACGGTCCGGTGAATGCTATCATTGATTTCTAGTAGCTTTGCAACAGCTTCGTGGTCCTCGGATTCTTCCACACACATTTTCTGAATCTTGGGTTGGGCACTTTGTAGAGCAGCTGCAAGCTCTGAGAAAACGTCACCTTCGACCATATTGTCGCCAGGTTGGAAGGCTTCTAATCTTTCTTCGAGAAGCCTAGCCTTAGCTTGTATCTTACCGACATCTTCGGCAGCTTTAGCGCGATAGTCGGTCTTGGATCGGGTATCATAGCCAGTCATAATCTTCATTAGACGGTTGGCTTCTTGTAAGTCAGCCGGGGTTCCGCGACGGATAAGTTCTTGAAGTTTAGCAGATTGAGCCTCACGCTCTTCTTCCTCCATCTCTTCGGCGGATTTGAGGTTCTGTTTGTCCAATTGTTAGGGCGCAACCAAGGGCGCAAGTTGGGATCACATTGGAAAAGAAAGTACTTACATCACTGGGGTTGAGCACGGCAGCATCCTCACGGCGCACTTCTGGGAAGCTATAACCCTTGTAACTGAGCAAGCGGTGCATATCGCGGATGAAGCCCAGATCCTCCTTGTATCTGCTGGTTTCGCAGATCGTGCCGCGCCATTCTTCAATGGCTTCCAAAATTTTGAGCTGAACTCTAGAAGAGCGAATGGGCGGTCTTTCGGGGAATCGGCGCACAAGCTCATTAAGGAACTCTTTCGTGCTGATCTGAAGGTGGAAGGCGTAGCCACAGTTCTTGACACAGATATCGAGTAGATTGAGAGCAAGAAGAGCAACAGTAGGATTGCGGTGGTTGATGTAGCCAACGATGGTGGTGGCAGCCTCGCGTGGAGCATTGCCCTTTTTCGAGTTGATCAGATCGACGATTTCGAGGTTCAGCGCAAGGTTTGGCTCAAAGTTCTCAGGACTGCATGCAGCCTGGAGATACCGTTGTAGTTGCGACATGTTGCAGATTGGACTGGAGCGACGATGAATCCCAGAAGGTCGAGATGTGCGAGGGGGACTGTATTGAGCCTCGAAGTGCAATTCTGGCGTCGAGCGATTGGCCGATGGTCGGTGAGGTTGTCGCCGTGAGCTCAGAATAGCTTACAGTAGTGATGCGGGGGGTTATTGGAGAGAAAACACAGCCAAAGCCACAACAAATAGAAGATCAATGGCAGTAGCTTTCAGGGGAGGTCTCAGGCGGTGACGAGTGCTATGATGTGCAGCAAAGCATCGCAGATGCATTACTCGGCAATAGTGGTCGCGGCGATGATGCTCGAAATGCCAATTCAAGATTTGAACGAACTGGTAGGCCACTAAGACCCGAATAAACCACCTATCACTATGATGGATATGATGGGAGCTGGGAGAGTTACAGCTGCCATAAAAGAGTGGACCAGCCAGGCCAAATGTGGCGCACCTCGAAAGCTCCAGTGTGGAGCCTTACAGAATGCAGCGCATTTGCAGTATAGAAAGATGGATAAGATAGCCAAGTGTGGCGCTAAGGCTGCCATTGTGAGATATTACACAAGAGCGAGCAAGTTGATGAAAACCAATAACGCAAGCTAAACAACGACGTCAAGCCCAAGTATCGCCACTAATCTTCGATCAAGTGATATTCAAAGCCATTCTCCTCTCCAAAGTGTGGTTCAATTCCTGTTGTTTGCAGCATCGTACCCTGTACCAACATTGCGGGGCACTCTACATATTGCCCCTCCATCCATGTGAACATTGACGTCGATTGCTAGGTTTTTTTATATTTTTTTTTACTTCACACCAATAGTAGCACTCTCAACCACCCACCAAATTCGCCATGGTTCGTCACAAGAAAGATAACTTCCGCGGCAGAAAATCTCACGGTCCTCCACGCCCGCGTCCTGCCCGCGAAGATGGAACACCCTCCGGCGCACTGCCGTTCAAAGCCGCCTGTTGGGATCTCGGCCATTGCGACCCGAAGCGCTGCTCAGGAAAGAAACTCATGAAGCATGGCCTCATGCGCGAGCTATATATGGGCCAACGCTTCCCCGGCGTCATTATCACACCCAACGGAAAGAAGACGCTATCGCCCGCCGATACCCCCATGGTCGAGCAGTTTGGCTGTGCTGTTGTCGAGGCTTCTTGGGCGCGCATGGCTGAGATTCAGTGGAATCGCGTAGGTGGCAAGTGCGAACGTCTTTTGCCATATTTGGTCGCTGCCAACACCGTCAACTATGGAAAGCCATGGAGACTAAACTGTGCGGAAGCCATGGCTGCAGCCTTTGCTATCTGTGGTCACTGGGATTGGGCGCAGACAATTCTGGAGCCATTTTCATATGGTCAGGCATTTTTAGATATCAACGAGATGCTCTTAAAGCGTTATGCTGCTTGCGAAGATGAACCAGCTATCAAACTCGTACAGGATGAGTGGATGGAGAAGCTTGAGAGGGAATACCAAGAGTCACGTAAAGATGACGACATGTGGACTTCAGGCAATACAAACCGCCGCGCACTTGTTGACTCCGAGGAGGAGGACGAGGATGACAGCGAAGAGGAAGATGGCGAGGACGACGCTGAAAACAGCGATGCCGAGAGTATCGACGGGATCTATCTAGGCAAGAAGCCAATAGAACCGCCAAAAGTCAAGGACCGGTATGAAATCTCCTCCGAGGAAGAAGAAGACGATGACGAAGCTGCCATGGCTGAAATTCGAAGAAAAGTCCTTGCCTCAAAAATTTTCAAAGATGCGCCTGCGCCCAAAAGCAACTTCCAGGCCATGAATGACGAGGTATACGGCAAAGCGTCGCCAAAGACGAAATTTACCCAGCCACAACCCCAGCAACTCAAGGTTGTCAAAGACTTTGAACCTGACTCCGACAACAACGAGGACGACGAAGACAGTGACGTGCTTAGCAGAAGCGATGATGATAACGTCGATGACGACGATGCTGGTGATGATGATTTCGATAATATCATCGACGCAACACCCATGACGGATCGTATTGGATTGAAAAAGCTAGAAAAGACTCGTCGTGCAGCTAAAGCTAGCAAAGCTACTTTCTCATCCAATTTCACGTCTGCATAAAATCGGAAACATTTTTCAGGGATGGTGTAAGATAGCTCGGTACATATATATAACTATATGGTTTAACCTCGAAAAATATGGCGCAAGCATAGGCATTATTATATATAGAATATTGTATCTGTGAATAATCAAGTCGAAAAGGCAAGTAATCCGTGGCACCAATATCTACATCTAGTTCAAGTTGATATGGTTGATATAGTAGTGTATAGAAGTTATGTACATGTGCGGCTTCAACAGAGAATCGTCACTCCCTTAAAGTATATCGCCGGCTATCTATTCCTTTTCAACTATGCTCCCCTTCAAAACAATGAATGATATCTTACAAGTATTCTCGCTCTAACTTTTGTTCATGAATAGTGGTGGTACAAAAAAGGGTTCTGTCATCAAAGGTTTATAATGTCCGCTTAGTGCGAACCTCATCGCAACTCTGGATGATATCACCTTGCTGGAAATCTTCAAAGTCCGAGAAGCTGATACCACACTCAGTACCAACTCTCATCTCCGTCACGTCCCGCTTGACTTGCTTCAGCGCATCCATAGATCCTATTGAGAAATGACATGTTAGTATATATGGATACACAGGATAAACCCATATATTGATGATGCGTGTGGAACCAACTTACCCTGATAAATCTGCTCGCCCTTGCGGAAGATACGAACAATGGAGTTCTTCCTTATCACACCAGTACGAACCTTGCAACCAGCAATGTTCTTGAAGATGCGACGCTTGATGTTGATAGAGAAGATCTGAGAAACCTCCGCTTCGCCAACAACGTGGTATGAGACCTTGTCGTCCAGCTTCTCTGAAAGTATATTCTTAACATCATTATGCACTGTGTAAATCACCCTGTGTTCGACAATTCGAACACCTTGGTCGGATGCCAGACGTTTGATGTGGCCGAGGGAGGGGTTGTTGAACGAAACGATCACACTACCCGATGCGGCTGCATACTCGACGTCTGATTCTGAAACGTTTCCGGCAGCCTGTCGTAGAATACGTGATTGGACCTCGTGGTTGCCAATCTCGAGAATAGTAGCACTAACAGCTTCTACTGATCCAACAACATCACCGCGAACAAGGAAGTTAACGATGAGAGGTCCCTTGACTTCCTCCACGGCCTCCAGCTCTTCACCCTTCTCTTCAGCTTCCTTCTTAGCAGCTTCAGTCGCAGCAGCATCTCTTCTCTTGGCCTCGATCTCTGCCTGTTGAGTCTGTCCCTCCTCGCGTTCCTTCATCTCAATACGGTAGTCCACGGCGGTACGGGCCGTAGATTCGTCAGCCGCTTGTACCATTTGATCGCCAGATTGAGGGAGGACTCTCCAACCCAGTACTTCAACGGGATTACCTGGAGGCGCTTCTTCGATATCCTGGCCGGCTTCATCACGCAAAGCACGAACACGGGCCCACGTACGGCCAGCAACAATACAATCACCAATACGGAGTGTACCACGCTTAACCAGGACTGTTGCAGCCTTACCAACTGATTTGACATTAGCTTCAAGAACCCAGCCCTCCGCCATGCCATCAGTTTCCGCGCGCATGTCAAGAACCTCAGCAAGCGTGATGATGTTCTCTTCCAATTCATCCATACCCTGGCCGGTCTTTCCACTCACTTGCACAACCTGGACATCACCACCAAAGTCTTCGATTTCTAGACCATGACGACCAAGATCGTTCTTAACCATTTCTATGCGAGCTTCAGGCTTGTCGCACTTGGTTATGGCCACGATGATGGGAACTTGGGCTTCACGCGCATGCTTCAAAGCCTCGAGGGTCTGAGGCATGACACTATCATCGGCTGCTACAACTAGAACAACGATATCAGTGGCGTTGGCTCCACGCTTACGCATAGATAGGAAAGCGGCGTGGCCGGGTGTGTCTAGGAACGTGATCTTCCTCCCGTTGTTCATCTGTACAACAAATGCTCCAATATGTTGAGTAATTCCACCGTGTTCCTGGGCAGCGATGGATGATTTACGTAGATAATCTAATAGAGTAGTCTTTCCGTGATCAACGTGACCCATGATGGTGACGACAGGTGGTCTAGGGGGGAGAATGGATGGATCACTAGGAGGTGGCCGTTGACGAACATCACGAGCCTGGCCATCGTCAACAACAGCCTCGAGGCCAAATTCTTGAGCAATAAGTGCCGCAGTTTCGCCAGTCATGACGGTATCTTCTGTCATGTCCTCGAATCCGTACTCTTCTAAGATATCCAGGAATTCATTGACCTTAACACGTAAGGCTTGTGCTAGCGAAGATACGCTAATGAACTCGGGCAAGAATATGGTCTTGACTCTGTTTGCTTCAGCCTCAGCGGCCTCGGCAGCAGCCTTTTTGGCGGCTTCTTTTTCAGCTTTACGGGCAGCCTTTTGGCGGCGCTTCTCTTCGAAAGCCCATTCATCTTCAGCATTCCAGGCAGCCGCATCAGGATCTTCATCATAACGAGAGCGTATTGGACGGCCATCTCTATCGAATTCCATGTTCTTGCCCTTTTTCTTCTTGTCCTTCTTAAAAGTTCGGGGCGTCTTAGAATCAACATCTACTTCTTCGATCTCATCTTTGTGTTTGCGATGCTTCTTGGTGGGTGCCTCTGTGGCGGCTTCCGTCACGACAGCAACTGGTGGAGGTTCGATGTCAATACCAAGGGCTTCGGGACTACTAGCCTTCGTCTCCTCCCCTGATTCAGGTCTCGGCGAAGTCTGGTCTCTAGAATGTTGGTTTCGTGGGGTTTTTTGGTACGAGAATTCGTCATTTCTGTTTCTAAAACCATTAGCATCATGTTGGTCGTTGTTCTGCCGTGAGCTAGAGCCTTGCTTCCGCATAAGCGAGCCCCAAACACCACCTTCCTTTCCAGCTTGCGGTCGCTCTTGGGCTTTAGCATCCTCTTTTTGTCGGCGTTGACTGTTCAAGTTGCTAAGAAGATTACTGAACTTGTTCATCCTGCTTTTGTCGTCCAGGGGGGCTTCCGTTCCGATAGCGGTCTTGGCAGAAGCAGCAGCGGCGGCAGCAGCATCAGCTCTCTCTTTCGCAGCCTTTTCGTGTGGTAGAAGAAAGTTATCATTATTAGACGCTCTTCGGATATTGAAGGCAGACTTAGAGAAAATAGGTTTAGAGGTAGAGGAATGTGTCAATGGCTTTACAGTCGGCGGTAGAGGAGATATAGGTAGTGGAGTAGGATCAGTCTTGAGCTCAAGCTTGGGTTCCGGCTTGAGCTCTGGCCTGTGTTGAGAAGAAGCCCTTTGCAATCGTTCTTGGGTAGCAATCTCACGTGGTGATAAAGAATCCCTCCCTACAATAGTTCTGCGGATTAAGGGAACTGGCCTTTGTTGAGAAACTTGGACAGTTGGTGATGTCTGAGATGATGTGGCAGTAGGACAATCCCCGTGAGTCTGAGAACTCAAAGGTTTCAATATGGGGGCCATTCGGGTCGGAGATGTTCGGCCTGGGGTCATCACTGGTAGTTCCGGGGTAGAATTTAGTGTGGTTATTGGTGGCATATCTGGTATAGAAGTATTGATCTTTGGTGGTTCGACCGTTAGTGTTTCGGTATTTCGAGGTATGTCTGGGATAATTGCCGGTTCTGGCTCTAGTTCTGGCTCTGTAGCCTTCCTGAGTCTTTCACGAGCAGTAATTTCATGAGGTAACAGGAACTCCTCATCATCCTTGCGACGCACAAAGAATGGCTTAGAGAAATTAGAAGTCTTGGTGTATTGCGCAGCGCCAAACGACTGCTGTGAGGGTGACGAAAACTGAGCTGCAATTTTGGCTGCAGCATCGGCCCTAGCGATAGCCCGGGCTTGAGTTGCTGCGGCCTCCGCCTCAGCTTTTCTAGCAGCTTCTTCAGCTTCTCTCGCTGCTGCCTCTTCGATTGCGGCCTTCTTTGCTGCGGCTATTTCAGCCTGGCGAATAGCTTCTGTCTTGGTAGCAGCATCAATCAATGCTTGTGCCTCTGCTCGAGCTTTAGCGGCGGCTTCTTCTTCTGCCTTTGCTGCAAGCTCGGCCTGTCGGGCTTGCCCGCGTTTCCGGGCTTCGATTTCATGTGGTAGCATGAACTCCTCGTCTGATGGCCGGATGAAGAAGGATGGCTTGGGCGTGGATATCGGCTTGTTCGCTGAGACGGGTACAAACGAGGTTCTTGGGGAAGCTGGTCGTGATCCGGGTATGCTCGAGGGTTTCCATGTCGGCTTTGCTATTGGGGTTTGGGCAGATGGCGTAGTCGGTGCGCCTGGTCCAGTGCTGTTGACCACATCTGGTGACGAAGGGCCGTCATCTTCGCTAGCTGATGAAAACTGTCGTAAAGATGTTGTGGGTTGTAGCGCTTTTAACAAGGCCTGAGCCTGAAGCGCACGCAGGCGCTGTAGGTTCACAGTTGCCCCGCGGTGATGCTATATAAGTGTTAGAATTCAACATCCCAACCCGATATTTTCTATCAATGGCAATCGTAACGCAATGAGACGTACTTGAGCAAGGCTGCTTCTTAGCATAACTACTATGCGACAAAGGGAAGAGGATCCTTTCGTGAGTTTCTTCACTTGTGATATGTCGTTGTTTCCATGGCCCAATTCAAGTTGTAACAAAACTATTGAGCGTCGGTAGATCCTTGGTTAAATTAAAATATGCTTTGCCTAGAGCTTAGCAAAAGCTAACGAAAGCACCGCGATTCGTCAATCTATTTAATGCTTGGTCTAGACTCCCTCAAACTATTGAGCATTTTAATTGCTTACAACTGTATGGCCGTGCTAGAGCGATACAGTTTAGGTTAATTGGATTGCTCTTGGTCAATATTTTTGACAAAATTATTGAAAAACGACACCATAGACTAAAAGTAACCCAATAATCTTGAGCATAACCCTAAGATACATAGTTCTACCCTTAATATTTCATAATAAAGTCTGTGCCTAGTTAAGTAGCAATGAGATTCCCAGAAGACGGTTTACATATGCATTGTAGAATGTATTATATCATAACACTAGCTACAGCAGCTATTGCCACCCTAGATGGGCCTGAGGACAACCTAACTGATCAACCGGCTTGTCAATGCAGCCACTGCAAGGGCATTACATCATTCTTTCTCAATTGAGTAGCAGTTGATGATGACTTACCGGCCTTGAAATTAATGCAAAGTAGAATCCCTTATCTGCTTAAAAATTGGTGGTATAGAGGTAGATTTGCTTTGTTGTATCTTATAGCCAAAATTGATGTGTATATATGTTTCATACCTTTTTTCTAGCGGCAATTTAGTAGCTATTCAAACCTAAAAGAACCTGAGCTTGAAAGAGCTAAGAGAATGAGGACAGAATAAGTAAAGAAGGAAGGAACAAGCATTCGGACTAGGCTAGCCAGGTCAGGCCACACAAGCTTCGTCCCTTCCTTTCTAGCACCTTACCTCCTCAGGAGTACAAAATATATGGCTTTGTTGGAGTTCTGTATCGTGATACGTCATCTTTTCCTTTTCAACTCCAACATCTTATGTGTGACCACAACCAGTATTCTTTCTCATATTCCAATACAATACCATACAATACAATACGGTTCAACCCAGATCGCTCCAGGCCCCTAGCAAGCATCATCCCACTTTACAGTCATAATCCGTATCCCAGCAACCAGCACTAAACAAACTCGTACTGAGTGCCGCACTCCAAGCAAGACCTAACAAGGCATCCATATAGCCCAACGAGAACAGCCCACAAAGAAGCAAATCTCCTTGCCAAACATGACTGAGACTCACGCTACTAAGCTATCTTCGCAGCAGCCGCACATACTGCAGATACCACAGCAGGCACAGGAGCCTCTTCACGGCAAACAGCCTACACCCAAGCGAAAGCGCATAGACTTTGCCGACCAGGTACAGCTACCGCCCATTGGACTCTCTAGCCTCCCTGGGTTTACTTTTGTGCCTTTCGACCAAAGCACCGCCGACGGGATCACCCATAGCGATATCAACGACGGCACCATTAGCCCACGCACTCAAGTTGCACATCAATTCTACGGCCTAGCTATCTCACGTGAGAGTGGGGTTGATAGCACGAAGATAACTACTGCAGCTGAGCCGACCATTGCTGCAGCCCCAAAAGTAGACACTGATCTGCTGAATACTGCTGCCTCAGACCAAAGCAAAACGAAACCATCTACCTCTGACGCTATGGCTAGACTAGCGCATATACCAGTAGCTATCACGGCTACCGATACGATGGATCTAGACGAGAAAAAGCCACAGCGGAAACGATCGCGCAAGGAAGAACCTGAATCTGTAGATACATCTACTATATCCGTAGATACATCGACAGATATTCATGTGCCGGACACGCCTAGTGGTGCGCGTCGCTCAACAAGAGCACCAAAGGCAACATCCGAACTTAAATCTACGAGTAACGATGCTCCCCGCATGCGTGGGCGGAGCCGTAACCGGACACCAACCACTCCATCTCATGATCCTACCTTATCTACACGTAGAGTGGCACCGATTAGAAAAGTGCCAACGCCTCCGCCTTCGGTACCTGATGCACCTAAGCCAGAATCAGCAGCAGAAGCAGAGGCAGATCCTGTTCAGGAACCAGGCGAGCCACCACGCGCCTTTGAGCCAATCCGCGCAGCTTTGACATGGAAAGAAGAGGAAATCACTATATATGACCCCAACGATAAAGATGATGATGGCGTCGGCATGGATGGTGTCGCCTTTGAACCTACACCAGAGCTAGCTAAAGTTCGGAATCGCAAGCGCCGCGCACAGCTTGAAGCCTACCGAAAACAAATGGACGCCGATGCGCGTGCGAGTCGGCGTAACAAGAGACGCCAAACAAGCCCAAGTCCAGACGGAAAGGTAGCGCGAAGAGTGCGGTTTATGGATCTCACAGCTTGACCTACATTGTATCTCGTTGGTCCTGTGGCTTCTTTACTATCTGTTATTGCCAGCATGACTAGCATATACATTATGATATGTGTACATATATTCATACACCCCACTACTACGGTTGAACGTACGAGAGGCTTTTTAATGATTGTTTTGGCTGGCAAGCTACAGTATGATATGTTTATGATTGGTTATGTTATGTTATCTTGTTTAAGAGTCTGGTTTGGGAATGTAATTTCTTCAGGTACATTGCAGCTTAAGTAATGCTTATTTTTCGACGTATACAATGTTGTATTTGTCATTGTAAGATCGGTACGTTGGAAGCCGTTATATTTAGTCTTTTGACTGTGCTATTATGATACATGGTATTATACAATTTCAAAGCCTACTAGGCTTCATTATACAATGAATATGCCTACGCTGCTACAGTAGCTTTGTGTGTGATGTCTATTGATCATCGTGTTCTTTCCTACCAAAATTTCCACCATGTCCGGCTCTTGAGAGTACCTAGTTCTGCTTGGCGTGCCTTAATCATAGCGGCTTCGCGTTCCTCTCTCGTAGCCCCCTCGAGGATAGATGTTCCTGGCGGTGTTGGAGACTTTACGGTAGGTTTGTGAGCAGGTCCCATGGTGACATTCTCAGCTCCTGATTTCTCGTTATGTACTTCGATCATCTTCTTCATGGCAATTCGTTCCATCTTGTGGCTCATAGTGCAGTACTCAAATGCTCCAGCAGAGGCAAGTAGGCCAATGGTTACGGCCCAGTTAGCGGCGGATTTGAAATTGCCTTGGATAATGTTAGCACCCTATCAAATTCCTGATTGATGATCTAATTCAACTTACCTTTCCATACAAAGCGTCCTGCGCCACTAACAGCGGCAGCAATGATGCCCTGTTCTAGACTACGCTTGGCACATGGAATACTAGTGATGTCTTTGAAATCATCGGCCTTGATAGTCTTGACGGCATTGCCCAAAGTCGCATCCACCTTGGGCTCTTGGGGAGCATTGGGGTCTTTATATTGTTAGATATAGTTGGCGTTTAATTTGACTTATAGATACTTACCCTCAGGCTTCTCCCAAAGATATATTTGGCCATTCTTTGAGTTGTCCTTAGTGGGGTTGTTTACGGGAGGCTTGTTGTCTGCCATCTTTAGAATATGCTGGTACACAACGACTATGAGGGGTACCAGAATGTGTGTGATAAGTTTCAGCTTCACAAACCGGATTCAGTTCTGCTTCTATGCCGTATCAGCGCCGTTATAATGTCCGATAGCCCACGACACCGCATCACGTGATAATCGATCAAGTGGCCGGCGCTGTCACTATGGTTTTTTTCCTTTTGCTCTAGAGAGCCCCACCTAAAAGTACTGTACCAGTTCTAACGCGCATTCCCTTGAATTGGCAACTAGCCCATACTTGGATAGCGTGTAGCACTTAACGCGTTAATTCAACGCGTCCCTTTTTGCACGCAAATACCCTTGCTGATTTTTGGCAGCAGAACCCCCAGACAACACAAGAATGAATTGGCTTGGACTTTGTTGGCTGGCCTGACGAATGGTGGCTTCACAATTGAATAGCTGCACATAATACTGAACGCTGTGTATTTTTTGCATGTTAGTGTTCCAGAGTTAATCACAAGCCAGCTCATACATATCAACAACACTGCGATTGCACCACCATTACATTAGCGCCCTTTCTTATTCGTGCCGTTCCTTACAAACTTCTTTATATACTTTCTTTTACGCTCCTTTACAGTTTATACCTAGATTACCCATCTTTTGTCATTAATGCCTTCGTTTTCCCCACTCCGACCATAGACCTCTTAATACTCGATACTATACATACGCCCACACTATAACCACCTTACCATGCCGAATACATCTTTACGGAAGCCATCCAAGGGCTTCCGCCGCGGCGGAAAGACTGCCTACCATGGCGGCCGCTCAACGCGCAAATTTGCCGCCTCGGGCCGGAACGAAGCTACGGCATCTGACGAGAAGTGGGAGCGGACACGGATGGCCCATGGTATCGACGAGAATATGGGCTTCGAGCGTGTCGACAGTGGCAAGACAAAGGAAGGCTGGTTAGTGAACCTCAAGTCCACCGCTTTACCCGACGAACGTAACATAAACGGTCGAGCTGCGGTTGACTGCTTCTTCATTGAAGATGGCAACGAGACAACATTCAAATCTACGGTAGAATACGAGCCATATTTTCTCATTGCTGTTCGTAAAGGCCATGAAAGTGAGGTCGAAGAATGGGTCAAACGTATTGATGGCGGTGGTATTGTAAAAAGTGTCAAGAAGGTTGACAAGGAAGACCTAAGCATGCCAAACCATCTACTAGGCTACAGAAGGACGTTTCTTCAGCTCAACTTCCTCAATGTGCCAGATTTAATGACAGCGCGGCGAGAAATCATGCCAATTGCCGAACGAAATAGAAAAAACATGAATGCGATGGACACATATGCAGAGGTTGTGAGGTGAGTTTCAGCTGGATATAGGCTCATATCTCTGTACCTATTCACTAAGACGAGTTGCTAACATTGGCATGTGATTCTTATAGAACAACCGGAGATTTTGATCTTTACGATGATTCACGAGACAATGATTTACGAGAAAACACAAGCGTCGCTGATGCAAGCGACTTCATTGTAGACATCCGCGAGTATGATGTCCCATATCATGTCAGAGTCATGATCGACCTCGGTGCGTAGTCCCTTCTATATAGTCTATGCTTCAGGGTAATACGACCATCTAACCATGAATCTAGATATCCGTGTTGCCAAATGGTACTATATCGACTTTAATGCTGGCATGACAACTATCAGAGTCAACGAGGATCGTCTGGCGATGGCTGATCCCGTTGTGCTTGCCTATGATATCGAGACTTCCAAGTCGCCATTGAAGTTTCCCGACTCGTCCGTCGATCAGATCATGATGATATCGTACATGATCGATGGCCAAGGCTTCCTGATCACAAACCGGGAAATTGTATCAGAAGATATCGCCGACTTCGACTACACGCCTAAGCCTGAGTATCCAGGTGCTTTCATCATCTTCAACGAACCCAACGAAAAAACCTTGATTGAGCGTTTCTTCGAGCATGTCAAGATTTCCAGACCAACCGTCATTGCTACTTACAACGGTGACTTCTTCGATTGGCCTTATGTTGAGGCTAGAGCTGCTTTTAATGGCATCGACATGTATCAAGAAATTGGCTGGAAACGAGATAGTGAAGACCAGTACAAGTGCGACTACAGTGTTCACATGGATTGTTTCCACTGGGTCAATCGTGATTCTTATCTACCCCAGGGTTCTCGTGGTCTCAAGGCCGTCACTGTAGCCAAGCTTGGCTACGATCCTGATGAGTTAGATCCCGAGCTGATGACGCCGTATGCCAGTGAAAGACCGCAGACCCTGGCTGAGTATTCCGTGTCCGATGCTGTGGCCACATATTACTTGTACATGAAATACGTCCACCCCTTCATCTTCTCATTGTGTACCATTCTGCCATTAGCCGCCGACGATACGCTAAGGAAGGGCACCGGTACGCTCTGCGAGATGCTTCTGATGGTGCAGGCGTTTCAAAAAGAAATCGTCTTACCCAACAAGCACATATCACCAAGAGAATCCTTCTGGGACGGCCATCTTCTTGACTCAGAAACATATGTCGGTGGTCACGTTGAAAGTATCGAAGCTGGTGTGTTCCGTGCTGATATCCCCGTCAACTTCGCTGTCCAACCAAGTGCTGTCGAGGAACTCATTCGTGATTTAGATGCTGCCCTCAAGTTCAGTATTACAGTCGAAGAAAAGAAAAAGCTCGAAGACATTGAAAACTACGATGAGATCAAGAGCCAAATCGCCGCCCAACTACGCCAACTCATGGAAACGCCCAACCGTAGCGAAAGACCATTGATTTACCATCTGGATGTCGCCTCCATGTATCCCAACATCATGACAACCAACCGTCTTCAGCCCGATTCTATGATTTCAGAATCTGATTGTGCTGCCTGTGACTTCAATCGTCCAGGAAAGACCTGTGATCGACGAATGCCTTGGGCGTGGAGAGGTGAATACATACCTGCGAAACGCGACGAATACAACATGATCCGGAATACTTTGGAGGGTGAAAAGTTCCCACCACGGTGGCCTGGAGGTTCAATGCGTGCGTTCCATGAACTTCCCCTTGACGAGCAAGCTGGTCTCATCCGCAAACGTCTACAGCTATATTCGCAGAAGATTTACCACAAGATTCACGACTCCAAGACGATTGTGCGCGAGGCCATCATTTGTCAGCGTGAGAACCCCTTCTACATCAACACTGTGCGTGACTTCCGTGATCGCCGTTACGATTACAAAGGAAAGGCAAAGGTATGGAAGGGCAAGACTGATTCACTCAAGTCTTCGGGTGCGTCAGCCGCTGATGTCGAGGCTGCCAAGAAGATGATTGTCTTGTTTGATTCTCTGCAACTGGCCCACAAGGTTATTCTGAACTCTTTCTATGGTTATGTCATGAGAAAGGGTTCTCGCTGGTACTCCATGGAAATGGCTGGCGTGACTTGCTTGACAGGCGCTACCATCATTCAATTAGCCAAGGACTTGGTCGATCGGCTAGGTCGTCCCCTAGAACTGGATACAGATGGTATCTGGTGTATGCTTCCAGCCACTTTCCCAGAAAACTTCACGTTCAAAATGAAGAACGGCAAGAAGGTGGCAATTTCATACCCCTGTGTCATGTTGAACCATCTAGTCCACGCCAAGTTCACCAATCATCAGTACCAGACCCTTGTTAGTCCAGAAACCTTCAAGTACGAGACGCACAGCGATAACTCTATCTTCTTCGAAGTCGATGGACCGTACAAAGCCATGGTATTGCCTACGTCCAAAGAGGAGGACAAGAACTTGAAGAAGCGTTATGCTGTGTTCAACGATGATGGCTCTCTTGCCGAGTTGAAAGGTTTCGAGGTAAAGCGTCGTGGTGAGTTGAAACTCATCAAGATCTTCCAGCAGCAAATCTTTAAGTTTTTCCTTGAAGGCACCACGTTGGCGGAGTGTTACACGTCAGTTGCCAAGGTCGCCAATCGTTGGCTCGATGTGTTGCACAACAAAGGATCGACTCTGTCCGATGAGGAGCTCATGGAGCTAATTTCCGAGAACCGTAGTATGAGTAAAACGCTTGAAGAATACGGCAGCCAAAAGTCAACGTCTATCACGACTGCCAAACGTCTAGCTGATTTCCTAGGTGAGGGTATGGTTAAAGATAAGGGCTTGAACTGCAAATTCATCATTTCTTTCCTACCCCGTAATGCCCCAGTGACAGAGAGAGCCGTTCCCGTGGCCATCTTCTCGGCGCCAGACGAGACCAAGCGTTTGTATCTACGCAAATGGCTCAAAGAGGACCCTTCAAGCGTTGATATCCGTGCTCTCCTTGATTGGAACTATTACCTAGAGCGTCTGGGATCCGTGATCCAGAAACTCATCACTATCCCCGCTGCACTACAGAAGGTCCGGAACCCGGTTCCTCGGGTGCCACACCCTGAGTGGTTGCAACGCCGTATCAACCAGAAAGACGACAAAATGAAGCAGAAGAAGCTCTCGGATATGTTCACCGTCCGCAGCGGCCCGCTAGAAGACACTTCAGCCAACATCCGCCGCCTTGAAGATGTTGAAGACTATGGTAACCAATTAGCCAAATCCAAAACCATCGGGGCTGCTATTGCTTCTTCTCAGGTCCCAGCCTCGCCCATGGCCAAGCGCAAGGCCCCCGAGCGAGACGAGACGCCAGTTGTTGAAGACCTGCCTGATAAGATTCCCGATCCATCAGAAGATTACGTTGAGTTCCTTGTGTACCAGAAGCGGAAGTGGAAGCTGCAAAAGGAAGCACGCATTCGTCGCCGGCAATTGTTTGGTGAACGTCGTATGAACGCCGGCAGTGGCATTCAACAGACCATGATGAAGCAGGCTCACTCGACATTCACAAACACCTGGCAAATTCTGCACCTCAAGGCCACTGATAACCCTGGAGTTGTCATGGCATATGCCCTGATCGATGCCAAGGTTCACCAGATCAAGATCAAGGTTCCACGACAGCTTTATGTCAATTTCAAGACAAAGAGCATACCCAAGATCAATCTAAAGGGCTGTACCATGGCACCTGTTAATGCCACTCTGCCTAGTGGTCATCTGCCCATCAACCTCATGCAACTCACCATGCCCGAGGAAACCTACATGAGCGAGATGCAGAAGTGGTTCCCGCTTCTCAACGACCGCACAGTCGAAGGTGTTTATGAACAAAAGCTTCCTCTGAATATGCGTGCTCTTCTCAAGCTTGGCAATGCCTGCACGATCGATCAGTCCCAGGAAGCCGTCTTGGGCAAGGGTCTAGAACGCGGTTTCGATCTGTCTGGCCTCAAACAACCCGAGAAGAAGCGGACGTATCTTGATTCTATGCCCCTAGCTTTCATCTACATTTCACACATCACTGCAGGTGACAAACAGATATATGGAATCTTCTCATCGCGTGCAGAGCAAGCCCATATCGTCATTCTGCAACGGTCTCGCGATTCGATGCAAGATATCCCCAATATATCTCGCATCTATGAAGATAGACTGCGTGATCACGTGGCAGAGGTTGCGAACTCGAATGGCTCCATACAGGATTTCTTCCAGTACCAAGAGAAGCTGACGTTCAAGATGACACAAGTGTCAACTGAGCGCAAGGCGCACCTGGAAATCTGCGATGTTGTCAAGAAAATGCACAAGGAAGAACTCCGCGCTCAGATTCTAGTCATCCAGTCCTCACAACGCAATGCCCTCATACACAATATTCCTATTCTCGGTGATTTCCCAACCTTGCCGATGAAGTACGATGTCTACGACGGCTCCTTGCCCCCTCTAGGTTGGCAGTCGGTCGTTGTGCGCCGCTTAGTTCGTCACTACCTACGCCTTTCTGGCGAGATCACCCACTTTATGGCTCTTGCACGCTACGCTGATATTCCCCTGTGCAATCTCGAAAAGGAAGATCCACGGTTCCTTATTGACATTGCTTACGCACGCCGGTTACAGGCCAACAAGGTGGCCCTTTGGTGGTCGGGAGACGCTCGTCCAGATCACGGTGGCCATGAGAAAGACAACATCACTAGTCCACTCGATAGTGTCCCAACACTACAGGTGAATAATCCGGGTACCTACATGACTGTTTGTATCGAGATGGAGGTTCGTAACTTGGCAATCAACACGATTCTCACATCTTCACTCATCAATGCGCTAGAAGGCTCTGATGGTGAGATGTTCAACGCCGATCCATCGGCTGACAAAGACGGCACCGGCATCCTGTACTCGGACAATTCGTTCTCCGGTGCTGGTATCAGAGTCTTACGTGAGATGGTCAAGAGTTGGTGGTCTGAAGCGTGCAAGGGTAGTCCAATGGCCGATCTAATGGTAAACCATCTAGTACGCTGGGTCGAGGATCCAGACTCTTATCTATATGATCACACGCTACACCGCTACGTACAGTTGATTTGTCGTAAGGCATTCCAACAGCTCATGGGCGATTTCCGTCGAGTAGGCTGCCAAGTCATCTTCGCCAACTCCAGCCGTCTAATCTTGCAAACCACCAAGCAAGACGTAGAAACAGCCTACGCCTTTGGTCAATACATCACCAAATCAATCAAGACACAGCCGCTATTCCACTTCATCGACCTCGATATCAAGGAGTACTGGGACTACCTTGTGTGGTATGACGAGTACAATTATGGAGGTGTTGGTTGTGATGAGATTCTTGAGCAGCAAGGTACCCAAGAGCTCAACACGGTCATGCATTGGCAGATGCAGACATTCTTGCCACCGCGTGTGCAGTCTGTCTTTGCTGATTGGGTTGTCGAGTTCATTCGCATTATGCACAACTTGAAGCGTCCCAACGCCGCTGTTTCTAGTACACCGCGCATGACACAAATACCAGTACGAAACTTGACTGCCGAAGCAGAAAGCAATGATGTTACCGATATCATCTCGGGTGCCGTCTTCGAGCGACCTCTCAAGAAAGAGATTGCGGGCTTGATCACACGCCAAAAGCGTGAAATGATGCACCCGGAGCTAGCATCTGACTATGCTTTCCCGACTTTGCCTGGCTCCCACATATCAGGTCTCAGCAGCCACAAAGCAATTCTAGAATTGGTGAAAGCCATCATGCAGGTCCTATCACTAGATAAGAATATCATTGCGGAGGCCCGTCTACTACGGAAGGAGCTACTACAAATGTTTGACATTAGTGACTTCAGTGCTGCTGGTGCATTCCGCAACCCGTCAGAGAGTCTAACTCTGCACGATGTGAGTTGTGAAAACTGTGCCATGCCGCGCGAGTTTGACTTTTGCAGAGACGATGATTTGTTGCCAGAAGATATGGCTCAGGGTGCGGCGGGCAACACATGGCGTTGTACTGGGTGTGGATTCGAATTCTCGCGCATGCGAGTTGAAGAGAGACTCATTTCGGCGGTTGAAGCATATGTCATATCATGGGCTACACAAGATCAAAAGTGTAAGCTATGTGGCGCAATCAAGCTGGGTGAGTTCATGGATCATTGTACTTGCAGTGGAGAGTGGAAGAATATGCTCAAGGAGGATGAAATCAAGGGTCGTTTGAAGGTCTACAAGAACGTGGCAAGCTTCTACGACATGCGGATGTTGCTAAATGTTGTCAACGAAATATTGGTAGATATATAATAGTCTATATGAGAGACGGATATAGTAGATATAGATAGGCGAGAAACAATATAGACAAATTTAGTAATGACAAAAAAAATCATCATGACATCGATGGAGTTTAATTTGACTTGATGTTCTTTAACGTCTACCTGCTGCCATTTCGTTGTGTTTCCATTTCACGGCAATAAGGCCAAGCGGCAGTAGGTAGACATTAAAGAACAGCAAACCAAATCAAACTAAGTTATGTCAACAATGAATCAATCCGGTCTTGCCGTGGATCGAACACGGGGCCTCTCACAAGTGATGCTGTATGTTTAACCCTAGGCGATAATCATACCACGATCGGAGTAAGGGTTATTTAGGCGGACATCGGGTTTGAACCGGTGGCCTTTAGATAATAGAAACCACCGAAGTTGAGCTTCAGTTTAACGCGCTTCCAACTGCGCCATTGCCCCAAGAGTGATTACGAGTTATTTAGTGGCTACCCGTGTCTATAACTAAATCGGAGTACCGGGAGGTATGGACCACTAGTTCTTTGGGGCTAGGGCGGTGTCGTCCCGCACATACAAAGCTATTGAGTTTGTCGAGCGGAGGACTCGCCAGAACCTTGGGCATCCTGATGGCTGAAACCCGAGTTGAGGCCCATTGGGTGACCCGAGGTGTGGCTCGAGAAGGCCGCATGGGTGACGGCGCGACACTCCCAGTCTGTCCCTTGGACTTGGGGAATCAAGACGAGGACGATTTCGCGGATTGTGAGGAGGGGGAGCATGTGAATGATGTTTTGATTGGGTGCTGCTTTCTTTTGATGATTTTACAGCTGTGACAAGGTTTTTTCGCTCTTCTTGTTTCCTCTATATTGTTTTTACTGCTTCTTTCTACTATTTTCCTCTACTATTTACCTTTCTTTGCTTTGCACTTATCGCTACATTTCAACCTAGTCTTTACACTTTGAAATTGCCAAAACAACTTTAATATACAGGCACAACTTTAAATATCTGTCCGGTATCCAATCCGGCGTCATATGATCTTAGTGATTTAGGTAGACGTTAAATATAATCAATCAAATCAAATCAAATCAGAAACACACTCCGTGCCGAGAGCCGGTAACCTTCCTTTCTTGGATAATGGAAGAATCAGAAAGCTGGTCCTTTAACTATTCTCGGTAACAGTTAGTAGAGCCTCTCCCCGCTGCAATATTTGATCCGATAAATGCTCTGAATCCGGAAAGTAGCACCAGATATTGAGATGATCTTGTACTACACCTGTAATACGTAACCTGTTTAATAAATTCAATAATATCATACAAGATGTTACCATAGTCATAAATTCAGTTTAATAGAAGAAGTAATATAGATAAACATTCAAGTATCATAACAACAAACCAGAAATCCTGAACATTGTCGACGAAACAACATATCACAGGTTCCTATCGTCCCCCATAAGAAATAAATACAGTCAATACAATATAAAACAAGACATAATAACAGCGCGAACAAAGAGAAATCCAAACACGGAATTTCTCGCTCTAAATGTGGGCAAGAGAAAACGAAAAAGCACGATTAAAAAAAGAAAAAGAGTGGTTTCTACAGGAAAAATATACCTGATTAGGAGTGACAAAAAGTAATCAAACAGTAAAGACAAAGACCACTCAAGGAAAATATAGTATAGTACGACAGTACAGTGATGATGACAGAGTTGTATACGGAGAAGACCGACAAACATATTCATACACCAATTCAACTTATGACGGGGAGTGTATTTCTTACACGGTCAAGTATGGCAGTTAAGACAATTGGGATGTGTTCCGGGTTGGTTGAGAAAAAAAAATATTATCTTTGATTTGATGTCTCTTGGGAGCACTTTCTACTCATTCCAAACCGTCCTCCCATTTTTTTTTATCCTGATCTAGCTACTAGAAACCGGTTAAGGGGAAATCTACAGGCACAGGAAGGCAGCGGCAACTGCAACGACGGCAGCACCGGCGGTGCCAACCAGTCTGGAAGCGCCAGCGGTGACAACCGACGAGGTAGTGGAAGTAGAGCCGACAGTGGTGGAAACCGCCTTGGAGGTGGTGGCAGCGGAGGTAGATGTCTTGGAGGCAGCGCTAGTGGTAGAAACAACCGAGGAGAAGCTAGTGGAAGCAGAAGTGCCAACAGCAGCGACGGTACCGTTGCCGTTAGAGATGGGGTAGTAGGGGGCGGTGGTGGCAGAGCTAACAACGGTGGAGAGGGTAGAGGCGGCACCAGCACCGGCACCAACGGTGGTGGTGGAACCAACATCAGCGGCAGTGTAACCACCTAGACCAGTAGCAGCGGCCGAGGAAACAGTAGAAGCACCGGCACCAACGACACCAGTGGAAGTACCATGAGCACCGGTAGAGGCGGCACTGGCAACACCAGTGGAGGCACCGACAGGGGTAACAGCAGAGGTAGCGGTAGCGACCTCGTTGGTGTTAGTGCAGGGAACGGTGGTGGTCACGGTAACACCGTTAGTGACATAGACAACGGTGCTGTATGATGTGGCCTCGGCAGCGTGGGAAGTGACACCGGTGGCAGCAGATCCAGCAGTGGTGGTAGCCTCATTACCGTAAGTGCAGGGGACGGTAGTGGTCACAGTGACACCATTGGTAACGTAGACCATAGTGGTGTAAGAAGTGGGCGAGACAGCAGCCTTGGAGACAACACCGGTGCCGACGGGAACGGAGCCAGTGACAGCGGGATAAGAGACAATTCCAGTGCCGTGGGGAGCGGAGCCAGAGGCAACGCTGGTAGCGGCAGAGCCAACAACTGAAGTGGTCTTCTCATTGGTGTTGGTGCAAGGAACGGTGCTGGTGACAGTGACACCGTTAGTGACGTAGACAACAGTGGTGTAAGAAGTGGCCGAGACAGCGGTAGGGACGGAGGTGACACCAGTGGCGGTGGGGGCGGTGCCAAAAGGAGTGACCGAGGCAGCGGGAACAGAGGTAACACCAGTCACAATGGGGTAGGGAGCAGTGACGGAGGTGGCGGTAGTAGCCGCGTTGGTGGTGCAGGGCACAGTGGTAGTGTAAGTAACACCATCAGTGACGTAGACAACAGTGGTGTAGGAAGTGGCCGAATGAGCAGCAACGGTGGTAGTCACATCCTCACCCTCCACGCAGTCCTCATCATCCTCATCATCGGAGTCCTCGTAGATGGGAGAGGTACCGGTGGTGGTAGGGACGACGGTGACACCAGTGACGCCAGACGCGACAGTGGTGTGGACTACGGAAGTAGCATTAGCAGAGTGGTAAGGAGCGGTGATAGAGGCAATGGCGGAGGCGGTAGTCACATCCTCACCCTCCACGCAGTCCTCGTCATCCTCATCATCAGAGTCCTCGTAGATAGGAGAGGAGGTACTGGTGGTGGTAGGGACGACGGTGGGGACGACGGAAGTAGCATTAGCAGAGTGGTAAGCAGCGGTGATAGAGGCAATGGCGGAGGCGGTAGTCACATCCTCGCCCTCCACGCAGTCCTCATCATCTTCCTCATCATCGTCGTCGTAAGAGTTAGAGACGTCGCGGACGGCAACGTTGACGGGAACACGGCGAGCGGCAACAGCGTTGGGCTTGACGGGGGATTCAAGCACGGTGGCCAAGGCCATCGAGGCCAGAGAAAGAGTAGCCAGAGAGCCCTTCATCTTGAATGTGGTATAATTAAGTATATAAGGTAATATAAAAACGGGAAAAGTGGTATATAGTATATGCAGAAAGGTCGTGAGTGCTATGTGTGTTGTAAAAACGAATGTAAGTCTCCAAGAAGGGACGGGTGAGCGATCTGTTAGACTAGTAACTCGGTAAGACTGGCGATAAGAAGTTCGAAGAACGGACTCAAATACTCGAGTTATGTAGTAGATGCAATAGAAGCCAACAAGACTGAGGAGAAAAAGAAAAAAGAGAAGAAAGCTTCGTCTTCGATGACAGCCGTCTTCTTATATGGAAACAGTGGGAGGACGGTCCGCTCGGCCAACGCTGGACCGTTCACATCCCAATTCTAATTTAATGTTTATTCATTGAAATTGGCCATCGCTTAAGTCAGCGCTTTTATCGATTCACAAGCTCGTTTCCTCCTGCGTATAGAGGAGCCGTACCCCAGAAACAAAGCCTGCTGGAATTCTACTTACACTGGGCCCTTACTACTTAGCACCACATTCACCACTACTGTTGCCCTTTGCACTAACAACTAACAACTGTACTTATTCATCCACTACTCTTGTCTGTAGGCTCGGTCCCATCTCCCCAATAATTCCTGTTCATCCCACCCTCCCCCTAGAACGACCGGCCCTCCACTCCCCCTGGATCCCTGTTCTGTCCTGTTCTGTCCTATTCTATCCTGCTGAAGTCTTGTCTGTACACTATTGAACTGTCCATCTTTTTGCACATCATGCTTCATACTGTATACAGAAACTGAATGGCTGCCCCATATGCAATAGAGCACTTCGCTTGTCTTTGAGCCACGCCCCCCCTTGGGCCGTCAATATTCTTTCTCACTTCATATTCAAGATGAACTCGTTTTCTCTTCTACGAGCCTAAAGGCAGGTAGACTGCTCATTGTATGGTCTACAGGAATAGGAGGCACTTTTGCGGCTCTATAATTACAGTTGCCTCTTCTATGTTAGGAGATTATTGGATCTTGATTTTTGGTAGGGTCTGCGTCTATATTTGTTAAGCAAACAAGGGACGACTATTGAAGGGTGTTTTGAATATCGGTATAAGTACTTGTCAGACAATCTTAGCCTTTTACGGGTTGATCTGGTTGCAAACAAAAATGTATCAAGCTGTTTTTGTCTATCTGGAAGCATTAGTACTTTTGACTCTCATCATGTACAAACTCAATTAACACTTTAATATAGCTGCCCGTAATAGAGACACAACACTGATAAATGCATATGATAACTCGCTCGGATCCCAGGGCTTGTCCACCCCTATCAAACTCACTGTCCAAGACATGCTAGCTGGGAAGCAAACAAAGTTAGTTTCTCCTTGTACTCAGGCACGAAACTAAGCCTCTCACTGCCTCTACCTCTTATTTTCTGATTCAGTTGTATTTCTTGCATAAACATATATAGATGGCTTCCCTAGAATACTGCCAGCGTCGCATTTGTGCTGTAAGTTTCTTCTTTCTGCTGGCCAAGCACTTGACCAGAACCGTATACGAGACTTGAGACAACTTACTAAATTGATCGTGATGAGCGGGAATATAAGCCGCCCTGGAACGAGGGCTCTTCCTGAAGAGGAAAGAAAATAACGCATACATCAACATAAAGTCACCGTGATTCCATGTCGCTAAAGTCAAGCCACCATATTAAGGAGAACATGATCACTTTTCTCTCTCTTTCGCTTTCTCATAATCTTACTCTATGGGGACAAATCAGCAAGTCATCAAGAGAGGTGATGTAGGCATGCGCTGGAAGCTCGTATTTCGTCAGATACTACCTGTGCCTTACTGCATAACGGCCAGATACCATAACGCTAGCGCTACCTAGTAGTAGTGCTGTATCGTTATAGTAGCATTTAATATCCTCTTAGCTTACTTATTCACATCATATTCTGCCAAACTAAATTGTTGGGCTTTTGTCGCTACAACTCTTACCGCATATAACGCTGTACTATCTATTCTAACAAGCTTTATTTTACATGGATTGCTTATAGTGGTTCTAAATATCGGCTGTATGCCCCTGATCCGGGCCTGGTCTTTTTAATTTTTTTTTTAATATTGAACATGATATCTCTCGTCATCTTGCTTGACAATTCTGCTGTCAGAAGTCAAGACTTTTGTCATGTTTACGTGCAAATCTTTCTACTTTTCTACTAGGTTGCATGAACCTGCTATCACTGATAGTTGGATAGCCAACTTAGACGAAATCTATCAACGCCTCATATAGAACGTCAATCGTTCGATAGCAGAACCGTCGATGAAGACCATGATCGTCAAAGTTTAGTTTATTTGATATTTTTGTATCGCGGAGAAAGGTATGTATATTAGACATATATGTTTACATCGTCAACTTCAACACAATAATGCAACTCTTACTCAAATCAGCTTTGCATTTCGGATGTCCGTAGCGTAGCAACAACACCTTTCTCGTAGACGAGGTCGTGTAAACGAATGTTACTGAGAAAATAATATTTCTTTTTTTTTGTCTTCACATCTGCCTCTTAATACAAGATTTCCTTACACTCTGCAGAAAGCAGCAATAAAGTCACTGTGTGTCCCCCGAGATTCTGGATCAGGCCAGACCTCGTTCCATGGCTTGCCTGCCTTGTCATTTCCTTTCCAAGTCGACGCATGCCCCCTTACCATATTGGACTTTGAACTGACTGGCTGGCATAAACTCCGCGCGGTTGTTCTTTCGTTTCTTCTCGCTTCCAACAAGAGCTGCTTTTATATGTATTTCGTGAGCTTGGCTTGAACTGCTTTATCATCTCGCTATATAGTACATAAATATTAGATATTATATATGTATTTCGGAGTCTTTTTTTCTATCGATTTGTCTAATTTGCAAAAAGGGTATATCGGTCGTTAAGCGTATTACTTTGCATATATATTATTGACTTTATATGGGTTTGATGTATGCTTGGACAAGATATCTCCTCCCCCCTAATAGAGGAATCCGGCATGTTGATATCTCACATGATTGTAGATATAGGCCAATTTAAGTACGGCGGTCACAAGTATTCGACATTACTCAACTAACTCTTATTGAACTAGCCAGAGCCCTGCAATTCAATGCAAACTAAAAACTAAACTGGCCCGTCTTGATGATTTGGTCATGACCCATACCTTTCAGGCCTCTGTTGAACGTTGAACAGACAGGGCTCTGTTTCTGTCTTGTCATATGATTTGATAGATGCTCAATAATCTGACCTGGGGGGGACTTTCTAGTAAGTACAGGATGCATGCATAGTTGTGTACAATAGTAAACAAGTGGAAAATATACCCTGTGTCATTACCGGGTATATTCAACCTATAGCTAAATAGCTATCCAAACGATGTAGAGAACTGGTTCCAATGGCAGCAGTTCTTCAGCTTCTTTGCCTTCTTCACGGATCATTTCGAGGACATAAACGAGGGCATCAATATCATTAGAAAACGCCCGGGTCTCTTTGCATGTCCACTACGACATCACCAGTTTTTTGGGGGGGGTTTTTATTTTTTGATTCATTTTTATTAAGGTGGAAGTGGAGCTTTGATAGCTATGTAGCACCCCGGTATCCTAAGATACACAGCCCTGAACTAATAGACATCACCAGGTTAATTGGTAGCCATCTTAGACTGAACAGAAGAACATCCAAGATGACTATCTACCGTCGCGACTCACCGCATAGCCTTAAGATAAGGGGGAAGAAACCACAACAGCTCAGATATGTTAGGGATCTTCAGTGTGTGAGGCTCTTGATGTTGTCGGTTCAGCTGGAGAAACGAATCAGTCGATCTTTCAAGGGCCAGTTGGAGATAATGATGTCAAGGCGCACCTCAGTGGGAACTACGTACAGCTATATATGTATATCTGTATATCTGTATGTATGTCTATTGTGTTCTGGGCACTCACTCCTACAGACATCATCTGGTTGGGATGCCGATCGTTATACATAATATCATAGTCTTACCTACATCGCAGCCCATTTTCGCCGTACATAGATGAGGTAGAAAACGGTAAACTTCTTACATGATCTCATAGTGTAGTTAAGTCATGGCTTGGTTTCCATAATGATATTTATGGGTTAGATAACTTTACGATTTCCTTCTCTCCTATCTAAGCACATGTTTGTTTCTCATCCTTTTTGCCTTCTTCAACTTGCTTGATTCCATACTAGGAACAACCCTATCAGTGTGGCTCTGATTTCCTTAAAGTGCTGCTAGTGTACGGCTAAGAGGTACTAGTATT
Source organism: Davidsoniella eucalypti (assembly GCA_004009845.1). Classification (NCBI taxonomy): domain Eukaryota; kingdom Fungi; phylum Ascomycota; class Sordariomycetes; order Microascales; family Ceratocystidaceae; genus Davidsoniella; species Davidsoniella eucalypti. The sequence goes on along the minus strand of RMBW01000174.1, from coordinate 13,363 downwards.
TTTTATTTAATTATTTTTATCTTTATCATGCTACTAATGTAGAGAACTCACTTACTGTCCAGAATTAAAAATATAAAATAAAATAAAATAAAATAAAAAAGGAAAAGGAAAAGGGTCAAACTTCACGATTCCAAGACTAGTAAGCCTGACATCATCATATGTAAAGCTGCATTTACTTCCGCACTGTGCCCCTGCATCCAAAGAACACTGAGTTGTCATCAGCCAAGAACGACCCACATACTAGATTCGATGAATTGGCTAATGAGATACGTGTAAAAAGCACGCACACAGTGTATATAGACAGTGCGCACAAACGCGTCTTGGCCTAGTAGACGACAGTATTTTTTTGGGATTTTTTCCTCTTCCCTTCGCTTGATTTTTGCCCCGCCGAACAAGCCGCCTTGGATTTGAAAGATGATAAATTCCATCTCGGAGACCGAATGTCGTAAATCAGTGACTCAATTGCAAAAGGCGAATTGCTCTTCTGTATTGCTAATTTCCGTATCCTTTATTTCACCTTCATCACATGTGCTTACCATTTATTGTGACAACACAATATATGGCTGTAAATGGGTATATTTTGCCAGTGATTGATCACACATCACTCTCGATTAAATTCGGCTTCACCGGGCGGGACAGGATAAACGGTCATGACAATACATTGCCCATATTTACTTGCATATTTTGATGTTTTGGAGTCTAAATACGGTGGCTCCTCGACCACCGTTTCAATGTCGAAGCTACCATAGGAAATCAAGACTTTGCAGCCTTTGCTGGACATCCCGAAACATTTATTTTCTTTTTCGAGCACTGCTGAATCCGGCAGAACAGGAAGAGCGGCCTGTAAAATAAAAGATCCCTAGACTACTGATCCTTAGAATCCAACTGCTGTACTCTGCCCTGATCTTCATAGAAAAACAAAGCAAATCTGCTCAAAATACAAGAAGTGTTGCCATCTTGGCAACTGTCTTTCGTCTGAAAGTTCGTTGTTCCTCTATCACTTATATTTCATACAGCGTATCACTAATGAAGAAAAAACCCCAGAACAGGTAGTATTCAGTACCCCTTCTAATTTTTCTTTTTAAAATTCAGTCTTGATCTGTACACAGCCAAGAATCAAAGTGTCCGAGCATTGATCTTTTGTTGTCCCTTTCTCGTGTTTTGGGGGAACCAAAAAGCTTCTACCAGTTTTCGATGTGTCTACCCCAAGGAAACCACTTATTTATGTTGCTCATAGTGCGTCTATTATGTCAGTTTGCTGGGCCGGGCCACTAGATGGATATCACTTGATAACTTGGACTTGATATACATATATATATACACATACACATGGTAGTCAAACTCACGATCATGTGGCCCCAATACATACATGCCATAGTAATATGGTAGCCGTCGTGCTCCTAGTCACAAATCGGATTCAGGAATCATGATATTGTAACCTTTGTCTATTGTTGGACTTGTCCCAGACAGGCGGTTTTACTTCCCGTCCCTACTTTTCCAACCTCACTTCATCCTGTCTATCCAAAGACAACACACCATCATACCTTTTTTTTTTATGCGGCGCACGTTTATTTAAGCGGTGCAAACACGCTCTCGGAGAAACCAAACGGTATGATTTTTTTTTGTTTTGGCTCTGTCGGCCCGGATAGGTACAGGGTTATTATGTAGGGCATGTGATTCACTCAAAAGAGTAGGAAATGGCGCCTTCTGGTAGTTAGACCTCCATACTCTTCTTGCCGGCGTTATTAATGCAAGCATGCTGGGACATATAGCGCTGTGATATCATAGTTGCATGACTATAGTGCACAAAGTACCGCTAAAGCTGGTCTGATCCATCCTAGCCCGCCGGTGTTGGCCCTGTGGCATTGGGGATAACGCCTGATATAAGGGCTCGGTTCAGCGAACTGGAACTGGCTCCCTGTCAGAAGAGAGACATCCACAGCCGTCATTCAGCTTGGGCAAGAGAATACGCATCCGTCGAGCTTCAGGTGGGCTTGTATGCATATGGCAATGGCCAGGTCAGTCACTGAGACGAAGTTTCTGTGATACATATATACTTGGCCACGATGGTACTCTGCCTTATTTCCTGTGCCTTGCGTCCTTGGCAACAAAAGAGTTTGCGCTGTTTGCTTGCAATTCTAAACAGGCACTAGGCGCAAAGTAGGTAGTAGTGGTAAAGTAAATAAAACCTGCTTTCAGGGATGTAAACCCTTCCAGGGAGATGCCGATACTTCTTGCCGAATGAGTTTATAGTGTTGACACTGTTTTATAGTATCGTTGTCATGTGGAAGTTATACCGGAGGGTCCTGATAAAGGTGGTTTCCAGAACAAGTTCTTGTAACATACATATAATAGTTGTGATACTGGTTGTATAATATCTTAGTCGACATGGTATTGGCTTAGCATTCAACCCCCTGGCTAGCCATAGAAAAGAAGTATGTATATCAAAATTGACGTCCTTTGTACTATAGAAGTTGTGAGCATAGAGTGATATGTTGTGTAATATCTGTATCTATAGGCTTACTATTTGCTTAAACAGCGGCTTTAGTCTGTACTAAACACAGAGAGATCTGCAGTGTCATTCAACATGCCGCATGGCTTCGTTTTATCCAGCCCTAAGCGTGAGGGTGTGCGATCAACTTACAGATATGACATGATTCATAGTGCTTTCGGCTTAATCACCTCCACACAATGGAAAAAGGCCCTTGGCTGGTATAAGCACGTGGTTTATAAATATATTTATTTTCCCAATCAAGACCACCGATCGAAGGCTTTCTTTTTCTCTGCAAGAGCCCAATGGACTCGAAAGAATAAAGATATAAGGAATTAAAGAGAATTCGGACGAGAAAAAAAAAAGTCGATTTGGAGAATGCTGCAGGCCGGAGCTCCTTCGTGTATAAAAAAGAGGAACAGACTATACCCCATAAGTCTGGGCGTCTCTTCTCATTATCCGCATGAAGTAAGTATTCAATAGCTCCAAACTGTGCTGGTCGCCTTCACCGAAGCCCATATTTCGAGAATATGACGGTGTTGTTGATCAACAAGGCGAAAAAGGGCTCTTCGGAGTCTTTAGTGTCCTATCACAAGCCCCTCGTGAGACAATTAAAAGCTGTGAGCTACTGATAACAAAGTTGCCCCATCGAATTGGCGTCTTTGGTGTGGCAAGATGCAATATTAACACGACGTACTCAAGCTGTATTGCCGTTCTACAAGATGATGCAGATGTAGCTAGCTATACGAGGAATCGGATTATATCAGACATACTACCAAAAGCTTGCAATCCATCGTCATAACAATGCAAAAGTTCTTCTACAGGAAGATAATCAAGCAGTTATGACTCCGCACTTTTTGAGTTAGACCCATAATGCAGAGGAAACTAGAGAAGAGGCAACGATCAAGGTAGACTCGTTTACGTGTTCATCGCCGCCAAAGATTCATTTCTGTCACAATAGTTTATAACTGCATCTCTGGTTAAATTACCGCAGCCCGATAATCGCTGATTTTTGGTGCTGCTTAGCCCTTTTGTTCTTCCTGCTTTACTTGTGAGTGGGCTATACATCTGTATGTATCAGAATCTTGTAAAATCTGGGGAAGGGGAAACGAATATATTGCTAAGAAACCCAGAGTGTTTATGAGGGAACGATTGAAAGTTGACGCCAACTTGGGTCTTCTCTTGGTAGAACAAAAATTGGTAGCGTCCGTCCATTCCGGCACTCGACCTTCACTAGTCACATGACATGCTCACGTTATCCGACTAGTAGGCATGTTCCCAGGACGTGATTCGGTAGTACATCCGATCGTGGCAGCTTCCCCCGGCGAGTATTTATAGCTGGTGATAAGAAAAGATAGACTGCCGGAACAAACCCGACTTGACGAGCCAGAATATGGAACTAACGATACTCGCAGATTGGGGTATCTTGTGTATTAAGCCGGTCTTATACCTGGTACCGAAGTTGTTATCTCTCTGTCGACCAAGTTTGGGTAACAGCAAATGGGAATATGAACTATTGGCTGGACTTGTATCACCGGCCGAGCTTAAGCTGACCAGAAGAGGTAATATTAAATAACACACTATTTCGAGCGTAGCCAAAACCACTCAATGTGAATGGCGGGGTCACATTATGGACAGCACCCAAAGATTAGCGACACATATATGTCATAGTAGTAAAGTATAGTAGTTACGTCCAATCTTTGCGCTTCTACACCTAAGCAAGCACTAGCTCCAAGGCGCCGGAATCTTTGTTCGTATCCTGATAGACCCTGGAGACCTTGAGGCCAGCTCTAGCGGCGACCCGTTCGAACATCTCTTTGGACCGTTCTTTACCACCGCAGTTGAGCATGATCAGATCAACATTGGCGTTCCGCGGCGTCGGTGGGTTGAGCAAGAGCTGGTCAATGACTATGATGCGGGCCCGGGGATCTCTAGAGATGGCCTTGGCGAGGTTTGTCAAGATGATGACACAGTTGTCATCCCAGTAGTCATGGAGGATACGGCTGAGCATATAGCACATAGCTATACAAGATGGACTGTTAGTAAATTGGCTCACAATGGTTGTTGGTATGACAGATGCCGAGTTTCACGTACCTCCGGCCACAGGCTGGGCATCGAAGAAGCTATGGCCTTGGAGAACAACGTCTTTTAACGCAGGGTCTCTCGACTTCTCGGCACCTGCGATCACATGTGGCAAGTCTTGGACGACGCAACGGGCCGCAGGAATGCCAGGGAAGCGCTCCAGGACACTCTTAGTAGTCTTGCCATTATTGCCGCCCACATCTACAAACAGCGGTCCGTCAATGGAAGCATCACGGGCGACATCTTCTAGCCAGCCGAAATCATAGACGCCAGCGCCCGAGGCGTACTGGCCTTTTGCCTCTTCTTGGGAACTCATGGCTGTGTTAAAGGCCTGCTGGCGGTCTGGGTTGGATGCGATGATGTCCCATAGTGACGTGTCAGGTAAGCCATTGGCGAAGGATACAGGCGTGCCATGACTATGCCGAGGCTCCTTTTTACCGTACTTGTCAAAGTACTCGGTCCAGTGCGCACACGGTATCACAGTATGCATGAAGCAGCAGCGGAAGACACAGCCAGGCGCAGCATCGGTCTTGAAGGTCGGCGATACTGACGAGTGCGATATACGGCCGGGCCCTGCATATGTTAGGCGACCGACGGAGACGAGAACGCCACACATGCGCCCTACGTAGAGATTGTTAGACTATAGAAGGACATGGTTCGAGCTGGCCTTGGACAGAGACTGGGTAGGAAGTCTTACTGATAACCTCTTCTTCGGCCTCAAGGGCACTGGCAATCTCGGCGTACGAGATACTGCCTGACTCGGGAATCATGTCAAAGACCTTCCACTCTTGGAACTGGAAGATGACAGCGATTTCAGACATCTGAGCAAAGTGTTATAGTTAGCGTTAGCTCCAAGCTATGGTGTATACGCACTCTTGGTCATACTACTAACCATCATTGTGTAGTTCAGTACGACGTCCACCGGCTTAGAAACGGCTGCTAAGATTGCCTGTGCGCTAGCAATGACAGCCGCGCGATCATCATCCGAACTTGACTCGGCAAAGGCCTTGACTTTGGCGCTAAGGCCGTGAGACGCAGCCAAAAGCGCGTCTTTATCTGGGGATGCCATATTTGTCTGGATTGCTATAGTGGTGTAAGGCGTGCAGCGCTGAGATATCTGCACTAGTCCTGTTCTGTAGATACTGAAGTCCGAAGGGAAACTCTACTGTTACACAGATGGAGGGCCTAGAATTGAATGATAACGATATTAGCTTGCTGAAAAGGACAACGGATGCCTCTATATATGAGCCCTTCCTGGGTTTGCTCAGCACGGTCTAGGCTGTGAGTCCAACACGATCTCGGTCTTGCTTGTATCTCTCTTCTTTCTCTCTGGTGCGATAGACAGGCCACGATTGTGACCAGCCACTTGGTTGGCTAACCGCCAACTCCCACCGCTCCCATTCAGTCCATAATGTAACCACAGACGCCTCTAATAGCAACAGCGCGAGAATTTACTAGAAGAAGCTCCTTCTTTCGGGAATCTCGGAGTCTCGATCGTAGCCGGGTAGCCAGTTACCATGACAAAAAACGCCAGGAAGGAACTGACTGCATACATATATATATGCTGTTGTTATCTAGATGGCTCCTTTAGCAGGGAAAAAGAACCCAAGTCGAAAAGATAGAAGCGCAGAACCCAACATTCGAGACTGGCGGGTTGGTCAGGAACTAGAACTAGACCCAACAAATCCAGGATTGTGGGATGACATGACATGCATGTGAGCTGTACGTCGTGCATACAAGGCAAACAGCCAAATCCACTTTGTCTGCAGAGCTAGTCTTCATTGCATTGGCGGTGGATTATGTGGTCTCTTCCAGGATCAGGTTGGCCAGGGGGGGATGTACTTATGTATTTGCAAGTCCAAGAGTCTTTTTTTTCTCTCTGCAATTTTTTGTGAGGGCAAGATGTTGAAAGGCAATATCATACACTAAATGGATCACGAGATACACGTTGATTTTATTAATCGAAACTATATTCACCAGCCATACTAGCACCGCTATACCACAGACTCGCCAACACCAACTCCTGTAACACGAAGCCATCTCTTTCTGGAACTTTCCAGCTTGATCCCAACGGATAAGCCCCTCAGCATCGAAGCTTCCCTACTCACGATCCTCCGGATGGAACACCAGAGCACGGACCTCGAGACTCTGTCTCTCATCACCGTCCAGTGCTGACGGGTCCTCAAAGGCCGAATGAGGCACTCTAAGAGCACGCCCGTCGGTCTTGCTATCGAAGCACTTGATCAGCAGGACCTCGCCAGGCTCCAGACCGCGCTTGTAGAACCACTTCTGGTCCGGGTTATAGCGTACCTGCATCGTTTCGCCCTTGCGGTTCGGATAGATCAAGGGGGTCGGAATCAGATCGGCATCACTCACGCTATGAGCATCGGCAACCGTCAACGGGTCACGATGGATGGTCTTGATGGGCCGCCATACGTTGATGAGCTGTATGCGTCCCCGAGCCAGAGACTCGACCTCGTCGGGTGGTAGATGGTATGGCACACGGTTACGTGCGGCTTCTGGTGATTGGTCAATGTGTACGCGCTTGACGGGCGTGCGGAGCTGTTGCTCTGCCGTATCACCCTGTGGGCGGCGGATGGTGTGATCGAAGATGAAGACACGCGAGGCGCCGGTTCTAGTGCTTGTGTTAGTATATTCTATCATATGGTGCTAAATTCACAGGATATGAGAATGCTCTTACACATCTTTGAGCAGCTGCTCGGTCTCCGGGTAGTACGACGCCTTGATCTTCTCTTCGTCGACAAACTCCTTCTCGGTAGCAACATGCTTGACGAACTGGAAACCGTGGCTGTCAAGAGTGTACTTGTTTTCTTCGCCTGCTACGTTGTGGATGATCACCTGATGCCCCTCATCCGGTCTCTCGTATGTTTCCGGACGGCCAGCGTAGGTTGGTGCAGGCGGCGAGCCGTCATCGTTCGGCTTATAGAAGTACAGAGTAGCTTCTACCTGACGAATGATGCCCGGAGTTGGCGCCGTTTTGAGATCTTGGGCCAGGCTATGGACCCGGTGAGTGCTCAGAAGAGCAGAAGCTTGGGTGGCAACGGCGGCAGACATGTCGAATAGTGGCTTGAATTGTTGTTGGCTGTATTGTGTTGTATTTAATTTGATGATGGTGTTCATTTGGTATATGGCCCTGATGGCGGAAACTCAGTTACTTTTATATATTCGGCAAGGTCTCTCCAACGGACTAAAACTATCACCTAAGACCTTGCGTCTATCACGCTATGCACTGTGAAGGTGAGCTTCGTGCTTACATATAGCACATGCTTAGAAATACTAATAAAAGTCTAACTTACAGGATATCTAGGTCACGTTCTCAGATACATAGTTACTGTAGACTGTATTTGTAATAATGGGCCGCTGATCCGGCTGTGTTGATGGTGATCTGAGCCAGGAATATCACAAATGAATACTTTGATTGCCATTATCTACATGGAATAGTGGACTTGTACTGTTGCCCCTCACATAGCCTCGATATCATCTGACAAAGCCGTACCTACAACTCGTAAAGATGCCCTGATGGAGTCCAGACTTTGAGAAAGATACTCTAACATTCATCGTTATCTGGCCGGCCACCTCGTTCATTTACTCCTCTTTAACACGCACAATCTTTGTAATATTAGTCCCGTCACTCAAGATTCTAGTTTCCTCCTCCAATTCGTAGCCATGCAGCCACGGCAAGAACGCCGCCCAGATGAACCAATACAACCCGCCCGAAAACAAACTATACAGTAATCAGTGTTAGAAATCCAGTTAATTTCACATTATTAAGCTTCACAGATATCACTTCGTTGGGGGTGGTACTTACATGCCAACACTGACAACAGCGTACAAGGCATACCAGATACCGTCTTTATATCGCTGTGCCGGTGGGAAAAGAGGAGCCGCGAGCAGCGACAAACTAAGGAAGATCCGTAGATATACGCCTGGAAGCCATGCCTTGAACGGCCTCTTGATATCTGGTCGCCTCTGCCGAAGAATCAACAGACCAACGGCTACTGCAGCAGCAAAAATCTGTGCTGGGTAGCCCTCAACCTCGAGAACAAAGTCGTAGACGCGCTCTGATGGCGGCGTTATGATCACCAGAACAGAGGGCGCCCAATGGATCAACAACGCACCCAAAGGCGAGTTGAAGGGCCGGGTGGACGAAAAGAACTCGCCATACGGTAGGACACCCTGTCGCGCAATCTCCTGCTTGAGGCGAGACATGGAAAACGCCACGACCATAACATTCGCACCAGCAGAGAGGGCAATAGCCATCGGGAGGATCTTGCGACCTAGTGTGTGCCCAAACACACGCTCGAAAAACAGGGCAGCTATCATCTCACCGCTGTTGCGGATATCGTCGAGTGGGATCACGGTGAGATAGGCCAGGTTTGTAAGAAGATACAGCAGACAGCAGGTGAAAAGAGCCGTTATAGTAGCAGACTTGAGAGTGCGGATGGGGTTCTTGATTTCGTTGACTACATTGTTTGCAGTCTCTAAGCCAGCGTACGAATAGAACACCTTGAACATAGCCGTTGATATCACACTCCAGTTCCACACGGAGCCCTCAAAGAGCCCATACCAGGTCGATTTTGTTTCTGCTGGAGGTCGAAATAACGACCCGCCGAAGCCTTGGTTGTTGGCATTGGGGTTCGATGGGTTGAATATAAGCACGTAGAATCCAGAGAAGATCATGAAGCTGATAATCCCGATCTTGACCCAGCCCAGGGCACTCTGGATACGAACGCCCCACGCAGGGACAACTGTGTGTATAATCACAATCACAGTCAAGAATCCTGCAGCGAGGCCTTTATGCGCCCATTCGCTCGCTACGTCGTAGCCCAAAGCATACAAGGTATATCTACTAAAGATCACGGCGTTACTCGCAGTGAATCCCAGGAAGATCACATACACGCCAACTAGTGTCGACGTCAAGAAACGCGGCCACCGATACGTAAACTCCAAGTAGACCTTCTCGCCGCCACTGCGCGGTAGCATGGTGCCAAACTCCAAGGCAACCGAAAGCCCACAAGCTGCGATCAGAGCGCCAACGACCCAAAGCACCAAGGCTAGGCCGGGACTGCCAACGGCACGGAGAATTGTACCCGGCGTGGTGAAGATGCCGCTGCCAAATACGCGCGATATGATCAGGATATATGTATCTTGCCAACTGAGCTGACGACCAACGACGGCGGTCTCGGGAATAACATCGTCTTCTATGGCACGTGAAGGCTCGGGCGGGACGCCGGTCTCGATCTCGCCGGGCGGGGTTGTCGTGTTACTGGTACTCCCGCTATAAGGCGGCGAGAAGTCCCGCGAGAGCAGCGGCTGGGTCTCACTCTCTACCGTCATAGTGGCAGCTGGTCGAGCGAAATAGATGGTGGATTTGAAGCAGTGTACTAGGTCAAAGCTATTAGAGTATCAAATATATAGAACTGTGCCTATATTTGTAGGCTAAACAACTAAAAGTGGTACAAACGATAGATAGCTGACTGTCATGATACATGAGCAGACACAAGCAATATAGCACAAAAACAATGTCTAGGGGTGGAATAGCTGTCGCGGCCATAAGACATGGAATCACACATCAATTCAACAATACGACATTAGGCATCAAGTGATCGCAGGTTGTCCAGCCAGTTGTTTGAGCTTCCTTTACAAGCATAACTCCAAGCTTCGTTCCTTGTATATCGTATATAGCCAAAAGCGACGTCTGGCGCAAGAATGGTGATTGTTGGGCAGCGTTGCGTGCTACAGGGAAAGCGCTTTGTATTATAAATCAAGAATATGTGCGTATCGGCATGTATTTGCCTTGTTTTCTTAGGTAGATGGCTATAGAGGCCCAGCTCATGACTTGCGACATTCACGCCTGCGATGAGGAATTCCGAGTTGTTTGTTATGACGTCTTATCAGTAATCTATGCGCCGATATACAACCCTAGAAGGACACAACCCTATATTATTGATAGCTGTGTTAACCCTAACGCTTGGGTCTTTGATAAATTTGATTTTTACTTGTTTCCATGTCTGAATTACCATTGTTAAGCAACTAGATAGTTGGCAGTATCAAGACCACATACCAGTAACACTAAGCCCATGCAATCTCCTAAGATCAAAGGCACTTGACTTCTTTTCCCAAGTCTGTAGTGACTGAGACAGCCACACAGCCACCAGCCACATATGGCATATTAATGTTTCACAAGATCTACATATCTGCATATATATCTCAAGTGCCTAATTCGGAAACGCCAATAGCTCACTTTTATTGTAACTAAAAATGAAGACTTGTCTATCCTCTTTTTCCCGTTGGTTCCTGAAGACAAGACAGTCAAAAGCGAGCTTTGGATGGTATTAACGCTATAAATACAACCATGATTAGCAATTAGAAGAAAAGAAAGCCACCTTGAAGCGAGATACAAAACTATATTTGCGTAACCCAAGGCATAGATCAGGAATGAATCGCCTACATTTTCTAACGCAAAGTGCCATATAAGCCAAACAACATACCTACCCCATCCCATGTAGGACTCTTTAGAGATAGATAACCCCAAAACGGCCATCAATAAGTCAAGAAACCTAAAGTATAGAACACGGAAAGTTATAGCACAATTCTGAACTTTTCTCAACAGCAATCATCATACAGACATATAACGTTTTAGATTATAGACTAGAGCATATGGGCCTGATACCTTACTTGTTCGATGAATCAAATATTCTCCCATTCTCATCAGTGCACTGATTCGTGTAGAACTAAAACTTAGTGTTTGGTGTTGCATTTTTTGAAATCGAATAGAAATCATACTAATACCCAAATGTATCAATTCACATGCTACTATCAACTGAGAGACATCGTCATGATATATTTCAGTAATTGACCCACCAAAGATGCCTTCGTTCGATGCGAGATTTTGATCATCGATGGATGCTTCCGAAGAGCTTTGCTAGCTGCTTTGTTTAGCTCAAGCTCGTTAGAACGAATTTCGAGTAGAACAGTGAGCGTAGCTACATAGAAAATCTACATCAGGAATGTGATCAGCGTCCTTAGCTTTAACATGATGGAGAGCGGGCACTAAAAGTCCATGACAGAAACCTTATAGCCGCTCACACGATGGGTAGCAAGCCACAATCAGGGTTCATCGTTTCCTCTGGATTTCTCACTTGGGCCTGTCTCTCAGATTATCTTGATCTATTGTCTTGCCATTTTTGCCGGTGATTTGTTTATCACTAATGTATTGAATTGGTACTAGGGCATGTTTTGGATGAGCTACTTGGTTTACTCATCATCACATCATATCTCATTGTGAAGGGAAGATGAGTAATTTGTAATACCGGAACTGGATGATAAGTGATGATGAGCATGTGACTGATATTTGGCGTATTACGGATAGTGGGCGACATGAATATCGTTATCATCAGAGTCTGTCATAGTAATCTCGATATGTAAAGAGCCACAAGGAATGGGAATCGTACATGTATGTCTTTGAAATGATTTATGTAGAAGAAAAGCTACTAAGATCCCATGAACTCTGGGCCTGAGAATCATGGATATCCAGAGGCACAGAGTATGAACGAGATTACAACCCATGAAAGATTTCCTGAAGACACAGGTCTTTGAAAATTACAGGTGGATGAGAGAGCAAGGCCCCTCCCCTTCTCAAAGCGCGCTTTCTTTTCCATAATTTAATATCGCCTAATTAGTTAGCTTCGTGAAGCTCGGTAAAAAATTCTAGTGACAGGACCAGGTTATATCCAGAAGATTAACATGGGCTTCTTTTTATCCGACTATCTTGATTTCTCGAGTAGATAATAGTTGCTACGACAGCATACTTTTTGTTTCATAAAAAGCACGGGCATCTTCCATGACATGCTAATTTACTGGGCTTCCACGAGGAAAAGGCGCTGTTGGGTCTAGTTGGATGTAGGGGCAAGACGCGATAGACGCAGTTAGTCAATATGAAATATAGAGTTCAGTTGCTTAAGTAGTATTTGCAAAAAGACGAATGATATGTACTGTGATAGCGTATGATCGATTTGATAGGACATGCTTATTCGTTTGCTCTGTAAACTTCAATGTCAAGATGTGGTCTAATCGCTTGATATTTCTTTTTATCTGCCGAAGCCCATCGGTGGACGACCTTTGGCGACAAACAAGCCTCCCTCCTTATTTTGCCCTTTTTTCTTTTCGTATTGTCGAATTATGCAAGGGTAGTAGTATAACTAGCTTGTGGCAATTTAATTATAATGAATAGTTATTCTCAGGTAGCAATACAGATTATATCTTCTGGACGGAAGTGCCTGTTTTTTCTTATTCATGGCACGGATGCAATAGGGAAATATTGAAGTATTAGGAGTAGTATGTGCCATCAATGCTTGCTCGCGCTTGTATCAACTGGCAGGTAGCACTTGGGCAATAATCAGGACCTCGTTGTTCTACCCGCGCCTCTTCTAATGACTTCATAGGCTTGGAGAATTTGGCCTGATTGAATCCCTTATACATTAGAGAGATAACAGGGAGAAGATAGTGAGCGGGTAGCAGTAGTAGACTCCATTAAGAACTGGGTAAAGGCAAGAAATTATAAGTGGCTATAGCTGTGTTCTCGAGACCATTAATGATCAGAGTGTCCTAGCACAAGAGCTTAGAGTGAACCTTTTGTATCTAGTAAATATGAACGAGGACAAGCAAAGCAATCACAATAGATGGTAATATAACTACTTACATTTATATAGAGTATGGACTGTATATCTGTATTGTGTTATTGCTTATGATTCTGCGGCTGAGAAAGCA
>RMBW01000173.1:0-41097 GCA_004009845.1 Davidsoniella eucalypti | reverse complement strand
GATAGGAGCCTGGCTCTTGTCTGCATTCGGCGATGCTGGTTTAGAATATAAAAAAGAGATATAACCGATATAATATATCCCATATAATATATCTGATATAATATATTTGATAAATATATCCGCTCTTATCCTCGTAGACAGCTGAAGCTAGCGCGAAAGGACTGGGGTCTAAGCCGCCACTGAAGATGGCCGGAATTGGGCACTGCTACTGAGTTACTGGCTTCTCATCCCCCGTAGTTGAATTGAACATGGCGGATAGTACTATGGCAGCGTATCTACGTAGTTACCTCGTAGAAAGAGACTGACTCACAGTGTACATGATCGATATTGAGATTTATCCTGATATGCTATATCATGTAGACCCTCGAGATCAGCATTGGAAAGGGCATGGGCTTTTGTAGTTACTGCCGCTGCTCTAAAACCAGCCAGTAGAGGCAAGAGACACTGGCTAGTTCTCAAAACAGCAGTCCTGGTAGAGTGCTGCTGATGTCTGTTGTGGTTTCCAAATAGGGCGTCACTCCTACGTCAGTACTGTTCTGAGCAAACACCCACGGGAAACCATCCACTAGTCCACAACAGCACTTCAAGCTTATCCATATCCACTAGCCTCAACTTTATCTAGTTATCCACGCCGTCTAGGCTGAACAGGGTCAAGGCAATTGTGCATCCGCCGTTTCCGTTCTTGGACGTGTGTCTCTCAGTTCAACATGTATCTCTTAGTGTGTGTGTTAAAACTCGCGCTCTCTAAGCCCCTCACTTCCGGCCTTTGCAGCATCAGCTGCCATTGCTTCAATCTTGACTGACTTTAGCGTTCTTAGAAACGTAATAAATCAATGCCCAGTCACCCTCCGACTTGCTCTCAAAACTTTCTCGTTGACAAACCACAGACCATCGATCAAATCCGATTTTGCCCTACACATCTTGTTCCCTTTACTACAGTGTTACATCATCCATTTTCTCTATTACTATCTGGAGATTGCTTCACTGTTTGAAGACCTGTTCTGTTCTACGTTTTTGTTCCTCCTCTTCCTGGCATTTCTGAACGCCATCCTCCTTTCTCTTGTTGGTGATCTTCACTTACCGGTTAGGTACGTTTCCCCTTCATCTTTCCACCTATTTACCGGCCTGATCTGGCTTTGATGAACATCAGCACTAATATGTCACTTCTAATTTAGTTGAAGGTCTCCGAACCTTTCTTTTTGGCGTCTCTGTAATAGAACGCCATTAAAATTTCTTTTATCAGCCTCCTTCGCTCACAGGCTAGGTACGTCTGCCCTGTATTCCTTCACCTTTTTCCCTTCCACTCTTTTACCACTGATCTGGCTATGGTGAGAACCATTGCTGACGTGTTACTTCTTATCTAGGAATCGGCTGTCAAGATGGTCCGTCTTGGAGATTTTGTCTTGGACCCTAACAGTTTCGTAAACCCGGAGTGGTTCCTCGATTTCCTCCCGGTCGGCACTGTCGATCCTAAACTTTTGAGTATCGGAAGTGAGACTGTGGCGGCAGTCTCTGCGGGGCCGCGCAAGCCCCGCCCACGCTCAAGGTGGCTGATGACGCCGCAGCTAGCGAGAAGCCAGCGCCTTGGAGGGTGAGTGGGATGTGGAAGACCTGTTCAGGGAGCCTGAAGGCTTCGACTGGACAAAGTTTTTGGATCCCCCCTTCCCTTCCCTTTCCCCCCTCGTCGCCGCCCCTGCCATTGCCGCTCCAACAGTTGTAGATGCTGTTGAAGCCTTCGTCCCACTTGGCTCCCCGCACCTCCCGCACCTCCCGCCGCGCCTATTGAGGCTGCGGAGGTTGTGGAGACTGTGGAGGCTGTGGAGACGGCTCTGGCCCCAGCAGGCCCCGTGGCTGCTGATGAAACCGATGGCTCCACCGGTAGCGAGGAGCCTACGCGCCAAATGTGGCGGCTCGGACTCGAGTCCGCCGCCCAGTAGCGGCGCGAGTCTTCCGGCCTAGTGCAGTCATCGGCCAGCAGGTGGGAAGCTCTTCCCACCACTTGCTGGGGGAATCTTTTCAGGGGCCCGGGTCTTCATCACCAAGATGACCGGTTCCTGAAACACGCGCCTCTCCCACACCACGGGCAACTGCCGTTGCGGAGAGAAAATGGGAGCCGCTACTTGGAGTGCCAATCTGCCAAGCGGCATTCGCTGTGCCCCCGAGGGTCTCGGATGCCGACGCAGCCAAGAGGCGTGCGCACTAATGTGCGCAGACACTTCATGAACGTCCATATGGACGCTCGTGTTGCTGCATCTCGTCCGGTCGTTGCGCCGACCGGGCTGATAATCTCAAGGCCCTGTGTGCAAAGCACGGAGGTACTCGAAACTCAAAGGTACCCCCCGAGGGTTGTAGGAGGGAAGGTTGGTTGTAACCCACTCGTAATAGTTTAGGAAGAGCAACAACAACAACAACAACAACACAACAACAACAACAACAACAACAACGAATCAAGCATTCTAAGCAACGTGGCGCAGTGGAAGCGCGCCGGGCTCATAACCCGGAGGTCCCTTGATCGAAACGAGGTGTTGCTAGGAGTAACAAAATACTTTTTTGTAGCTTTTGTGAGTAAGAAGCTAGATAGAACATGTGGTGATGTTACGCAGAAGGAGAGTCCCTGGTAGGCGTTAAATAATAATCAATCAATCAATCAATCAAGAAGAGGTCCCCGGAATCCATCCGTCTCGGCAGAGGAGTTAGGCATAATCGAACCCGCTCCGACCAATGCTTCTGTTGGTTGGGGCCGCATTTAGATTCTAAACTTCTCTTTGATAGGCACATCGCACACGTGACTGCGGGCATCAACCGTGTGGCAAACGGCTTGAGGTATCTCGACGGATACTAACAAAGGGGCAGATACGAAGAGTGTGCTCCAGGCAATGCCGGCCTACGCTCTAAGCAAGACACTATACGCCGCAAGCACTTGGGGCCGGAACGGAGACTACGAGAACAGCCACAGACAAGATCAACATTGCCCTCCGAAAATGTTAACCCTACCGATGTATTGCACGACACCGAATGAATGCATACATCACGCAGCAAGCCTCCCACCGTTTGAACGAGTGGCGAAAGAAGAAGAGAAGCTATACGATGGCATACACTGGATGATAAGCATATATTGCGAGGGTAAAACCCAGTGGCAATGAGATTGCGGAACCTACTCCCAAGGCAAAAAGCACGACAGAATGAGACCAAACGCTACCCCGCCGAACATGCCGCCCCGAAAGTGGCTCGTCAATGAACGCGGCCTTCCCAGGAACAATCATCGCCTACTCAGACGTTTCAAAGAATGAAGACGGCAACACCGGAGCGTGATCATGGAATGCAGAACCCTGGAAGAACACCTAGCCCTAGGTAAATGGATGGAGGTGGCTGATACAGAGACTTTTTGCGGCTCACGGGGCCGCCAGGCGGGCCATCTCAGAGTACCGGGGAAATCTGGCTTCGTCTGGATAACCGAGGAATAGCGAACCGCCGAAGCACATCCACCAAGAACAGCACATCTCAGTGTATCAAACGAAAACAGGCCGCTGGGCGGGGGAAGAAGAATCCAAGTGATAGATTCCAGGCCACATGGGCTTGGACGGCAATGAGCTGGCGGATACACAAGCAAAACAGGGGTGCCGACATATGCCATTAACCTAAACACAATACTTTAGATTAGATTGTGTGAAATATATGATGATAAACACATTACTATGTATGTCACTATCACATGAATTATTATACCGAGATAAAAAATCCAATAAGAGCAATATTGTTGTAAGATTAGCATTGGCTCATGGCCATATGTCGGAATGCATTAGATATTTGACTGTGATTTAGATTCTCCCATGTTGCTATGAGGATGATGTTCTGTCCTGTTGAACCCTAATATTTCTCCAATGACTCCTCCTGGTTTTGGCACTGGACACTCTCTCGGTTTATCCGCCGGTGCAGCATCACCCTCTGTTGGTACAAACTGCACCATGCCATTATGTACTTGTTGTGTCGATTTAGAGGCCAGCGCGTCGTCCCGCCTTCTACGGCGGTGTCTACGGCCTTGTTCATCGATATAGTAAAACTCTGTGATTTGTGAAGAAGATGACGAGGAGGAGGAAGGCGTAGACATGTTGCTATCGGCATATGTCATGGTTCGAGGACATGGCAGAACGTGTGGTAAGCCGACGACGAGAAAACTAGCGGCAACCGTCGTCGCGAAGAGACTTGAGGTCATGCGAGACCGAGGATGGAGATGAGGCGGCATCGTAAGAAATAGATGATATTATGTGTATGTCTGTGTTTTATGTATGTATACAGAGAAGCGCTTGGTAGGGACGAACTGGATGACACGGGCTTATTCGAAAGAAAAATGACGTCGAGAAAATGCGACAGCCGGCCGGACGATCGGAGCTGGAAAGGGAGAGTGGTTCGGCAGTTTGCTTCGGTAGCAATGCTTAAGTGACAAAAAAAGGAATAAATAACGCTGAAGGTATATGAAGGCAATACAAAGGATATGCAATTGACGATGATGCTTTCTTTTTTCTGTGTTTATGGAGACCAATTGGTATAGGAATGTTCGCGAATTGGGATGCAAGGCAATTTGGCAGTTGTAGCTTTTGTCGACCGGCGGGAATTCACACTTCTTACTTGGGAGAGAGGACCGGAGCAGAAAGCAGCTAGCAAAAAGAGGGTTCCTTCCCTCTCTCCGGAATCTCAGGCCACCAGGAAAAAAAAATCAATTATGCGGCTCTCGCCATAATGGCATCGATTTTTTTTTCTTTTTGGGCTGCTCTAAGGCCCCTGGAAAAAATACTTGTTCCTCAACCAATGAGAGGCCGTGTGTTTGCTCCGCTTTTGGTCTCTTTCGGCCAGCGGCGTTCTGCCGTCGTTCAGAAGAAAAAGCAAGCCATTTGGCTAGTTGCTTTGTTTCGGCCTGAGGCGGCAAATTGAACGAAAATATCGGGGAGGATCAGTCGCGCAGCCACAGTTCAATTAGTTGTAAATTTTATCTTATCTTTAGCAAGCTGCCAGATGTGTCACAAGCTTATGAGCAAGAATGGGGATTGAACTCGACTACAAGATGGCTGCCATTACCAAGAACAAAGTATGTATATGTACATTACATACAGATAAGTCAGAGACATTGGCAAGTACTGTCATTGACATACATCTGTACATAGCAAGATATCCTATCTTGTGAAATGGGCCCTTTTCAGCTGCAAGAACTAATGATAATTGCACTGTTATAGGTGGAGGTAATCTCATCCAAGTTTTTGGCCACAGTAGATGATTTATGACAACGAAAATAGGATAGAACAAGGCAGCCTTATTTAAAAGAATTTAATGGGATGAATTAGATGGTTTCTGAACTAGATTTTAAGTTTTTGAACCATGTTAGACGTTATACAGCTAGTCATCCATTTCATTACGGTATTTCCCTATTAGGGTTTCTTATTTTTCTTAATTTTTTTTTTTCAGTTTCTCAGGTGTCAGATGTCAGGTCACACATGTAATAATACATAGTAAAAAGTATGTATAAGTAAGTGCTCCCCCGCGCTCGTTAATGAAACCAAAGCAAATATGTAAGTATGTATATCTGTATATAAGTATGTGTTAAGGTATCATAAGTAAGCGAAGGCTGAAGCTTGTCAGCTTATCGGACCAATTATAGAGACTGTGTTAATCCGTTTTTTGGTTGCTGGCCAATTAGAGTAGCCCTGGGAACCTAAAAAGACAAAAAGTAAAAGACCCCAAAAACGCCACCTAAAAACGCCACGCCAACGAGGCTACTAAAAAAAGCACATAATAGACTTGTGTAGAAGACCTAGAAAGTTAAGTTTTCCCGGCATAGGAGGAGCAATTGGCAGCAGTCATGAGAGCGGGACGAAACAGAAGAAACAGGCTCGCTTTTTTATTTATTCCGCAGGTACTTTTTCTATCGGCTCTAGCTAGGCGCGCCCAAACTCGCGCTCTCTTAAACTCTTAATCTTTCAGTTCTTCGATTTTGGATGTTAACGAGCGCTTAAAACAACGGTTGATACTCATTATCTCATAGACCATTATCCTCTTCATTATTAATCCATAGATCGAGCTTTTCCTCCATAATAAACCCTGAGCCTAACCCGAAGGCCAGTAATCCCGACAAACGCCGGCCAACCGCCTGCGATGGATCTGGACCAGTATGTCGCCTTCACTTCGTCTTTGACGACCAGGCATGCTGATCGCACCTGCTAACCCCGGGTTTATCTTCTATATAGAGCCATCGAGCAGTTGCGCGCATGCCGCCCGATTCCCGAAAACCATGTGCGCGAGCTGTGCCATCGGGCGCGTGAGATCCTGGTGCAGGAGGAGAATGTAGTCACAGTAATGGCTCCGGTATCAGTAAGTTTGGCCGGGATCGAATATGCAAGGGCGCAATGAGGGGGTTTGGTAGCTAATCTCCATCTTTCTAGATCTGCGGCGACATTCACGGCCAGTTCCACGATCTGATGGAGCTGTTCCGTGTCGGCGGTGATGTCCCCGATACCAACTATCTCTTCCTAGGTAAGCTTTGTCTGTGCTTGTAGTGTGCTTGTGTACGGTAGCTAACACAGCACTTGTTGTAGGTGACTTCGTCGACCGCGGCTTCTACTCTATCGAAACCTTTCTGCTCCTCCTCTGCTCAAAGTGCGCTATCCAGACCGCATGACCCTTATCCGCGGCAACCACGAGTCGCGCCAGATCACGACTGTATACGGCTTCTACGACGAATGTATGCGCAAGTACGGCAATGCTAACGTGTGGCGCTACTGCTGTGACGTCTTCGACTACCTTGCGCTTGCCGCCATCGTGCTCGGCGCATCCAACAACATCTCCCCGGAAGACTCGACCACCGAGATCGAGACTTACGGCCCCGACAACAGTATCCACCGCTTCATGCGCCAGCACGATCCGCTTGCGATGAACTACTCATTTGAGAGCGCCGACATGTCTAGCTCGCCCATAAACACTACGAAAAGCCCTGCCGCCAACAGCGGCCCGCAAACCGGTGCCCCCGGCTCCGGGGCCTCAGGCGAGAGCTCCGGATCTATGGGAAACCCAGCGGGAGCCGTGCTTTGTGTTCACGGCGGCTTAAGCCCGCTAGTCCACTCGGTCGACGAGATCCGCATGTTGGACCGGAAACAGGAGGTACCGCACGACGGCGCCATGTGTGATCTACTCTGGAGCGACCCAGATGACATCGAAGACTGGGGGCTATCACCACGTGGCGCCGGATTCTTATTCGGCCCAGGCCCAGTCCACCGCTTCAACCACAACAACAATCTCTCTCTCGTTGCGCGCGCACACCAACTTGTTATGGAAGGCTTTAAGGAAATGTTCGAATCAACGATCGTCACTGTGTGGTCAGCACCAAACTACTGCTACCGCTGTGGTAATGTGGCTGCGCTGCTTGAACTGACTGAAGATGCTTCCGGCTTAGGCATCTTTGCGCGTAGTAACGGCGATGTTGGCCGGAGCGCTGGTGCCGGCTCGGGCCTTAGATTGAGTCCGTCTGGAAACACGCTCGTGGCCCCTGGAAGACGTTATCGCGTGTTCAATGCGGCACCACAAGACTCACGTGGTATGCCGGCCAAGAAACCCGTGGCTGAATACTTTCTATAAACACAAAAACCACCAAAAGAACCGACTATTTCTGTTCTCTTTGCTTTTATTATTACTACTACCATTTTACATATTCTTCTCTCTATCCTCTTTTTCACTCCATTTTCTTTCTTCATCTTCAGGGGATACTCATCACGAACTTGTTTATCTTCCTTTTCTTTACTTTCGATTCTTTGATTCGGTGTTTTCGGCGTTCTGATGATCTGTAAAGAGTCCCGGGTAGGACTCGGCAGTCATTATGATTACAGTAGCGTTTGTCTTATACAACAAAATTCACGGGAATGTGAGCCTTGATCTAAGCATGAAATGAATACGTGGAGCAATCTTCAAGTACGATAAGATACTCCGCCCTTACAAAATATAACGTGTAATATATATAAGTAACCATAAACTCTCGTCATATGCGTGTCTCTATCCTTCTCTTCATCCGTCGCTCAACCTCGACTTCGTATGGATCTTGAGTGGCTTTAAGTAGCCAATCTGGCACTTCTTCCTCCCGTATTAACACTGATGTTGTGTGAAACGATCTCGCCGCATCTCGCGCCAGTTCAATGTCCCAATGGTCTGCTAGAAGCTGTGAAATGATCTTCCCTGTGGCTTCATTGATCTGAGATCGATCAGGGGGACACTCGGAAGCTTTTTTTCGGTCCGGATCGTCCAGAAGATCCTGATCGTCATATATATCTAGTAGGCTGTTGTTCATGGCAGGAGGTGATTGCGTCGACCGCTTTACCCGTCTGTCAAGTGATGTGACTCGCTGTCTTATTTCTACTGAACACTGTGAGAGTTCGTCAAATTGAGCAAGCCGTGCCTTGATGAGTATATCACTTACTCGCCGGCCTCCACCATATGACGTAGACTTCTCTTTGGGATCTAATGGACAGTCTGGGCAATCTTGCGGCCAGGCACCGATAATAACCGGGCTTATCTGTACACGAAAAAGGGTTATTTTGTTAGCGAGAGAAGAAAAACTTGACGGGGGCTTTGCCAAGTGTCAAAATACAGCGGCGGGACTAACGGACCGAATCGTATCGTTGGTTGTGGCAAGAGTTTTTCCTGGGCGTGAAGTAGAGGTTGGAACCGGAGACGTCTCTGTATTGATGCCACGGCGGGATATATGGCGAATGTCGACGCCATCCTCGAACACGTTGTTCTATACGATGAAAAATGTGAGCTTACTGATACAAGAAAGATGATAGAAAATCAGACAACGCCTTATTTCTATAGCAGGTGCATCTCATATCACGGTATATCAATATTTACCTTTCGTTGAATCAAAGCCCGCCGTTTGACCGGCCTAGAAGTACCTTGGGCAGCACTGACAGTCCGTTTCCGCTTGTTATCCAACACAGCAGAGAAGACGCCACGTGCTGCCGTGTTGAATGCTCCAACAAGATTGACAAGTCCAGTGGAAGCTATAGCTGATTGGCGTGATCCAGCGGTCAACACAGATGCAGGAATGCTGTCAGAATCGTGCGGTGGAACGGTACAAATCGAGTCCTGGAACGGCCGAGGTCGGTTTCCCACAGGATAGTACGTATCGGGATACTGACGCAACTGCCACATCTCCCACTTATACGTCCAAAAGTGCGTTCCGATGCCGACGTCGAGATATTTGCACATATCGATACGGCGCGGGTACTTGAAGACATCGCCTATACCAGCGTCTGTCTGGGTGGGAGGCAACTTCCACACACGTTCGTGGATCTCCTGGACGATCTCGCGCATATCTTCTTCGAAGAGAGAGCGTAGAGCGCTCTTTTTCTTGCTGTGGTGCGAGAACTCGCTCTGCGTATACGCCCAATCGATGCGGTCAAAGCTCTCGCGTATCAGACGGAAGCCGGTGATAGCATCTTTGCACTTTTCGTCGCTGACTACCTTGTCTAGAGGATGATATGAGTCGTCGTAGCGGCCAGTGTCTTCATATGGCACACATATAAATTTGTATGGCTTCCACATGTACACTATTTTGGCAAAGCAGGCTTCGGCCTCGGTGATCTTGTCTATGGCGTCACCCAGGGCTTGATAAGCTGCATAGTAGATCGACTGGTCCAAATCGATTTGAGTCAGGGGATTGTTGGACAGCGGGTCAGTTTCCCAGGCAAGCTGGAACTTGGCAAATATATTTGCCATTGCTATAATCAACAAATATATATCAGCTTTGCTAGATAGCAAGAGAATGAGAGACTCAAGTAGTATAATGGGTGATAATGACAAAATGAAAGAGGTGGGATATACTTTGAGAAAGAAACAAGAAAATAAAAAATTACAATTTCACAACTTCGGGTAGGAGACAAAGGGTTTTATTTGTAGGCAAGTAACATGACGTCGGACGCATCATAAGATCTCACATTCTTTGTTCAAAATAGAGTAGTTCTATTGGCTACGACTATGCACTTAGAGGCGGGACATGTGGTGTAGTTACACCATCAAAGAAACGACATTATGTATCAGCATTAAGCCTAGTAACAGACAAAGAAAGATACGAAAAAGCATGGCATTGTTAGAAATGTAAATGTACAAAGGAAACGAACTTACACTATCATTTAACATATATTATTCTTAGATTGTCTAAACTTTATGTATACTAAAAATTAAACGATGTAATTTATTTATCATTTTACGTCTTTAAATAGATCATGTAAATCCGACCCTAATAGACCGTTAAACATCGAAAGGTCCTAATAGCCCTCAAAGAACCCAATAGAGGTCCAGAAAATTACAAATGAAAAACAGAAAACAAAAACGATCAAAGCAACGGATCAAAGATATTTTTTTTATTTAACCTTTTACGTCTTTACGTAGATCACGTAGATCCGACCCTAGTAGATCGTTAGACGTCGAGAAACCCTAATGGTCCTCGAAGATCCCCCCAGGTCCAAACTAAAAAAAGCAAAACAGAAAAACACAGAAAGCAAGAATAAATTTTGCATGGTGGAAGCAGTGGAGAAGACAACTATCGCGAGGTCGGCGTCGGGGGATTGGGAGGGGTCAAGCAGCATTAAGCTAAACTTTCTCCACGGCCGTCCCCCTGGTGGGTCGTTGGAAAACACAGTGGAAACCCAAAGTGTTTTCATTGTGAGGGAGCGACTCAAGGAGAAGCCATCACAGGTTTGTCTTGACATGATCAAATGAAGTGCAAAGCACAACAAAAGAAGAGCCGGAGATGTCGGGCAACTGGAACCTTCAAAGTGTTGCCCTCCGGGTGTAGTACACATACATAGTCTATACTCGTGCAACGCCCCACAATATATCATCAATATAATATTGTGGGGCGTTGCACTTGGCTAGCTTTTGAGTTGGACAAGGTATCAATTTTGACCCCCCGGCCTTAGCAGTTGGCAGTTTTACTGAAAATACATAATGTACATTAAGGTCCAACCAGACCCTATAGCACCTTGTCTTTATTTTTGAATATGGAAGCTGTGGAATAAAATTGTCTGGTCCAGGTTCATTTGTAATATGAGTCGTTTTCTCTATGCCAGGCCAGATGTTTACCGCCAGTTTTGAGCAACAAGTTATATTAATCCCGAAGAAACGCAATAGCCTGATCATGGTCAATGAACAAATATATAAAGTAGCAAGTAGACACCAATATCAACTTTACTGTCCTTCCATCGCCAGGCTTCTCATCATCCTCTCTTCTCTCATTACTACATCAGCATCATATTCTACATCATTCATTCTTTAACTTACACATTCCGCATTTGATTTGCTTGATTAGTTTGATTATATTCAACGTCTATCTAAATCACTAAGATCATACGACGCCGGATTGGTTACCGGATAGATATTTGGAGTTCTCCGATAGACAAACTCAACATCGTTCCCTAGCCCCGAAGAACTAGTTGTCCATACCTCCACTAAGAGTAACAAAAAAACAAATGCAAAAAACAGTGCCTTCCAGGCTTAATGGCTTCAAGAAAAATCAGCGCTGAGCGAGAAAAAGAGTACTTCCCCATGGCATAGTGGTTATACGCCTGACCAACCTCGCATGAACTACTGAAGTCCACCCTATGCTTATGGTAGTGCGCCTAAGGGTTTGGGCAGCCTCTCTACTCACAAAGTTCTGCCAAAGGTAGATGCCAGGTAGTAGCCATACTGTTCTAAGATGGTTTATAATACAAGGAGCTACGAAATGCTTGGAGGTTTCGAGACAGGTTCCCAACCGAGGTGCGTTTTCTGGAAAGGATTTGAAATGCGCATGAATAGCATATAACGAAATCATAACAAATGTTCTGTATCTCAGTGGCCTGTTACTGTTGAGAAGTAGGAGCGGTTCATAAGGGTAGTAGTTATGGAGATCCTTGTACAGTGCTACTTGCTATTCTGTGTGAAAAAGTTTGCAGCCACCTGCTTCAGAATAGGTATGGCTTTAAGTGAGCAAGACTTTGAGTAGTATAGCATGAAAATGGCTGGGACTTAGTTAGTGCACTTTGATAGGAGTCTGTGAGCTACAGAGCAGCAAGGGGGGTCACCACTTTTGTGCTCACTGGAGCCACAGTGTTGAATGAGTCTCGTTGTCACCAGTCTGATCCCCTTTGTGTCTGCTGCTGGGATCTTGACTAAAAAGATCAACCCCTCCATTTGGGGGTTGCATTCGCTCCGGGAAAGTTTTAGTGGCCGCCACTCCGCACTCCGAGATCATTTCTGTTGTGATTTCAGTGCTGCCCTCCTCTTTCTCGTTGATGAAGCGGACCGTAGGCCCTACTATGTAGGCATCACGGACGCTCTCTCAATGGTGGTGCCGGGGCCGAACCAGCTTTTCAGGGCCTCAGACTACTCGAGGAGTGCAGTCGGCTCTATTTCCTACTTTCTTCTTATCCTACAGATTTGTATTTTCTTGTATAGTTGTCCTAATGTGTATCTTTGATCTGTACATTGGACATTACTGGCCTATATATCAAGAAAGTAGAGGGATAGTTGGATTAGTTGACGCTAATGGTGCCTAGAAGCTTAATACTTAAGTGTACCTAAACCAAGTAGTGTTTCCATAATTATTAATATTCAAGATCAGACAGAATATTTGTCTTTTGCTACAAACAAAACAAAACATTATAAAATGCGTTGCTGAATAGGCAATTGTAAAGGTCTACCACACTCTAAGCCTGCTATGTCAAAACTTAAAATTTAGAGACAGGCACCAAAACAAGAACTACCACAAAGAAAAAAGCTGGAACTTAGTGTAGTAAATATAAATGCTAAAAGAAGGAATTATAAAGGAAAAATGCCAAAAGTGGTACCATAGAGAAAATAGAGATCAAAATGCAAGACTATGAAGTAGCCCAGGGGGCTTTATGCCATGATTAAATGAGTTGTGTGGTGAAAAAATGCAGTCGAGGGTTATGCTTTTTCCCTGGACTAGTGCGAATCGTGATATTGTCTTCCTTGCCTAAGGGTTGACCCAGTAAACATACATCACGTAGAGCTACTCAATATGCTTTTTTTACAATAAACTAGCAAGGTGGTGGTAGTAGACCCAGCAGTTGTACTCATAGTCCATAACGCCATTGGTACTTTTGATCCAATCATCGGTGGCCAACTTCATGGTACTGACGCTGATATCCTTATCGGTTTCACCACCCCAGATAAGGCTATCAAGACTGTTAGTATATGCTGATAGAGACGGATGTAGAAAAATTGTTGTTAGGAAACTTACCTCTGTCCCTCGAAGACCTTGTATGGTCTGTTAATTCCGATCCAGGTTCTGGGGTCAGGATGACGGATATGCCATAAAGTGGCTGTGAATAGATCCTCTTCTTCATCGATCGTTCCGACAACCATTCCGACATGTTGGCAACCTGTTTTTTGTATGACATGCTGAACAGTTACACTGTAGTCCTCTATCTTCCAAACGGGATCAACGCACAGCATGAAGTAGTACGAACTGCCATGCTCAAGTACGTTAAAGGTGGCTCTATCAGCTGCTTTGTATGCCTCAGATTCTTCCGAATCCCGAGAAACCAGACTGGTCTCAGTATTGGTCCCATCAGACTCGCTGTCTTGCTTGGCAACAAAGATTTTAAGATCATCAAGAGGAATCGTGAATTCTCTGGCTACCACCTCACTGTTAGGATCATTGAAGCTATCAAGGTCTATGTTGGTAGACTCAGTCGGGACAGCAGCGCTGGAGGCGAGAGCACCAAGAACAAGAAGGCCAAAGAACTTCATGATGATTGAAGTAGAAGAATAATAAGCATGGTGAGGGGGTAGTTGTTGGAATGTATTAAAGAGTGACTGAGATGAGAGGAGAGATAGGTAGTGTGATGGTGAAGAGAAGATTTCAATGACAGATGTGTCGGGATATCATGATTCATATAGTTTTTTCTTTGCTGTGTAGTTCTGGTCATCCTGAATCGATCCATTTGGTAGAAGTTATTGGTAGACATTTTTGTCAATGCTAAAGTTACACAAGTTCATAGCTTTTCCTCCGGCCTCCTAGATGGTCAATGCTATTGGTGGTCAAGTAAAAAGCTTAGGGCAATACAATTGTTTTGGTGGGAATAGGCAAAATATTACAATATGGATTAAATCACGCTCATATCATGATCAAAGCTTAAGCCTCGTTGAATCCGAAAGAAAGGGGGAGGGGAGCACATGGCAAAGAATTCTAAATTTTCGCATGACTTTGTACATATTTCTTAGGTAAAGCAAGTCAAGTGACCTAGTTCTAGTCGGCTTTTATTGATACCATAAACTGTACATGTACTTACAACTATATTACTACATATATTGCTGTTACTCTAAATATGAGGGCCAGTGTGTGTCCGAGTATCTCGCAGTCATGCCAAAAGTAAAATCATGCTTTATTCGTTATTGACTCTACCAATATTTAAGCTACTGTAAGTCGGCAGATGCCATTATTGTTAACATAGACTCTCTCTAAAGAATATCCCCCAAGTTAATGTTAGCCTAGAGACCGCACAATCACTACAAGTCAAAGCAAGAGACAAAAGACAGCAAGGTTCAATTGCCCAATGCTCTAGACATTTGATTTGATTCTATTTAAAGCTTCCTCCTCTTGTTAGATAAAATATCACTCTTTGCTGGAAGAATATCCGCTTTGTCAAAGTCGATCACAGTGATCTCTTCATTAGCCCCTTGCAGTACATTGGGCCATCGGACATCGCCATGCACCACCCCTAGGTTATGCATCTTTCTTTTCCAGAGTAGAGGTGACTGTCCTGATGATGTCTGCTGTAGACTTCTCCATGCCCAAGTTTGGTTTTACTTCTGTACCACCATAAGATAATAACATGAAGTAGATGATTCGTACATCAAACCAGTAATAGTATGTCTGACCCAGTGCCTTGAGGTCAACAGAGCCAAGACAGACTGCAACTCCATGACCTTGTAGTGGCTGTAGCCAATTTATTATTTATTTATTTATTTTATTTATCATTTTACGTCTTTATGTGGATCACGCGGATCCGACCCTAGTGGATCGTTAGACGTCGAGAGACCCTAATGGCCCTCGACGAAACCCTCCTGATAGAGAGAAAATTACAAAAGAAAGAACAGAAAGCAGGAATACAGAAGGACGGAGATATTCAATGACAAGGTCGAAGGGGGTAGGAGCAGCGCTAAACTGGCTAAACTCTTCCCCCCTTTGTCCTCCTAATGGTTAGGGGCATATATCTACAAAGAAGTTTGTTTTCATGATGAATTTGCAGAAATCAATGACCCCTTGTTGTGTGGATAGGGTATTGTCTATGGTGATGTGAAACGGTCTTCGTGCGAAAACCTTTGAGACATGTTTGCTCTTTCAGCAGAAGAAGAAGTGCAGTGGGTCCTTCTTTTTCCCACAAGAACATGAATATGTAAAGTTTGCATGGTGTAGGCGAAGGTGGTAGTCCACAAAGTCTCCGTGATGTGATCCGGCGGCCAGCAGCCGGCCCAGTGTCTTCCTTGGGAGAGACAGTCCAAAGGGGTCCCGAGGCTTGCAGAAAGTCCCAGGTCCTTGTAAGTTGTCGGGCAGAGGATGTTCACCAGTCGGCATACTCCTCCTGAAGCCGACTCCGAACAGCTCGTTTGACATGAGCAATGGAGGGAGGCAGGTTTGGAGGTGGGTAAAGTAGCGCCTTCCTTGGCCAGAGAATCTGTTATCTCATTGCCAGGTATACCAATGTGTCTAGGGACCCATATTGGGGTGACTTGTCCAGCTTTGACATGGCGGCACCGCCGTCTATCCGGCCAATTTCGGGCCAGAGAGTGAAACTCTAAGATCTGAGCTTGGCTGGTGTCTGTTGGTGCGGAGCCGGGAAAGAGGCAAGCATATGCTGCTTGATTGTCAAAGATAACATAAATGTTCTTTGCGAGATGTGTGCATAGGGCTTGAAGGGCCAATTCAGGGCACCCACTATCTCGGCATCAAATACTTCATGATTCTTTCCTAGGAATCCTCGTTGTGTATCAACTAGCCAGTTACCTTGATATATGGCAAATTCCAATCCAGTTCGTCCATCTTTCAGTTTTGATCCGTCAGAGTATACCATGATGTCCATGCTGTTGGTGAATTTGCGTAGCTTAGATTGATCAAAGTTCTCTTTGGTCTGGGTAGGAGGGGGGTGAATCTTGGGTGGAGGCATTATTAGGGGTCTGGGGGGGAGGGCTCTTATGGTCTCCAGTGTACATCCCAGCTGTGTCATCGAGCTAGCGGAGGACCGGGTTACCAGAGGGTGATTGTGGTCCAGGCTAGTCCATCTTGCAGCCAGGAGTTTTCGTTTGTTCTCTAGAAGGAGAAGTGCAGGGGCGATTGCCGCTTCACGACGGAGAGCGGAGGCGGGTGTAGTTTTCCAGACGGGTAGGATTGCTCTCAGAGCCACCCGGAGTACACATTCCAGCTTGTCGGCGAGGTGTAGTGCCCCTGTCTTTACCTGTTTTCCTTTACCGTTTATAGTAAGGAGTCCAGGCCAGTAGGCTTCTGCACCGTAGAACAAAGTGAGAATCACACAGGCTATGACGGCGAGTCGAGCCATGGCAGGGGGGATGCCACTCTGGGTTGAGGAAGTTGGCAGCTTTGCGTCCCTTCGAGGCCCAGGTCTCCACATGTTTGGTGAAAGTCAGTTTAGAGTCTAGCCAGAAACCAAGCCTTCTCATATCTTTTTTTGGGGTGGATGTCCTCCAATCTCCATGGGTGGGTGAGGCTTTGACCAGGCTCTTGTGAAGTGGATAACTTCGGTTTTGTGTGGGGCAAACTCAACTTCGTTTTCTTTTGCCCATGTGTGCATTCTTTTAGCCGTTCTTTTGGCTAAGGATGCAGACAATGTCTTTCCAGAAGTTAAGATGGCCACATCATCAGCGTAGCTGAAGCGGTTGTTAGAGCTGACTAGGGGTTGGATGAACAACATGAAGAGGATGGGCGATATGGGGGAGCCTTGAGGGACCTGATGTGTATGAACACTTGTGTTGTATTGAGCTAAGTTATGTTTAGACCCTCAGAGGATGGGAAAAGCATCAGTCCGACAGGACCCCACACAATATATCTTTTTCAGTGGATCTTTCTGTGCCCAGTCGAAGTCGGCATTTTCTATTTGTGGTGAAGGAGCCTACCCATTTTATCAAGTTTGGGGGCCAGCCTTGTTCTTGGGGGCCAGCCTTGTTCTCGGGGGCCAGCCTTGTTCACGGAGGCGGCATTGGAGCCTGCCGGGGAGAATGGCGTCAAAAGTTCCTTTAACATCCATAGTCACCAGAGTGTAGACCTTTCGCTCGCTCCAGTTCTTCTCTATATCATGTATCACACAGGCCACAAGGTCTGACGCACTCCGTTTCGGGAGGGCTCCAAACTGTTGTAGGTGAAGGACAGAGTTCTCGATAGCGATAGCGATAGCGATAGCGGAATGGGCGATCTTTCTAGCAATAAGTCGTTCCAGCCCTTTGCCAAGACAGGCAATGGGTCGCCAAGAGCGGGGAGAGACGGGTCTTTGTCGGGTTTGGGGATGACCACTATTTCGACGACTTTGAAGGCCGCTGGGTGGTGTCCCCACGTTATGCACAAATTAAAGAGCAGAGTTACGAATGGCTCCAGGTCATCCCGGAGCTTTCAAAATGGTACCGGAAATGCCATCCCGGCCTGGAGTAGCGTTTTTCAAGGAACTCCGAGACACGGAGAATCGAACCCCGGACCTGATCCAAGCTCCGAAGCTAGAAGCTTCGATGGTGCTAAGGATTCATATCACTTCCTACAACCCTCAGGGCCGTCCAATGACGAGTCTTTCCTTCGTCGAGGTGTCTTATGATCTTAGTGATTTAGGTAGACGTTAAATATATCAAATCAGCCTGGGGGTCCTGTTGGAATCCATATTTGAGATATGACCCGGTTATAGTGAAATAATTGAAACTTCCTCGGGCAAGAATATAGACACTTTTTTTCCCCTGGCAAAAATTGCAGGTCTTTTCGAACAAACCGCAGCGATTCTTTTACCGCCCATAAAAATATGATGTAATCGGGTGGGATGTAGAAATGTAGCAACAAGAGACAAGATTCCTGACCCCTATCGAGTGTGTCTCCCTAAGCTTTTAGCAACAAAGAACGTTGGCATCTGTAACCCTAGGAGTTGTCTTTTTCGTTCTCAAAGCGATGATAAGCGCTCTTTTCGAGGGCTTCGGCTAAAGAAACTAACCCTTGTGAAAACCCTAGGCAGAGACAATAGCGGCCAGCATTAGTGGCCTAGCTTCTTCAGAGGCAAAACTGCTAAAGTAGGACGAAGCGGCATGTGACGCCATTGCGTTTGAAGTGGATTCGTGACAAAGATCGAAGAGCCGGACGCCTAAACCTGCTCTTGATTTTTTTCCTTTGTTATTTTTCCCTTGCTAGTTTTCACTTAATTTCATATGTGCTGAGAATCGTGAGCATATTCTACGTTTCTATTCTTACATTTCGGCAGTCTGGGATTGCCTTTTTGTCCTTTGGTGAATCTATTTAAGGCTTTCCTCGCGACGCTTCTCTCGCCCTTGATCTCTGTCTTCTTCGCCTATTCTTTACTGTATCGACGATGCAGTATGCGCCGGTTTCTTCGTTGGGTAGCCGAATTCCGCGGTCTGTAGCCTCGCGAAACATCGTCGCTCGAAGCCGGGCCGGTGGTCTTCGTATGCGCAACTCGGCCACGATGGGGATGAGGCGCCACGTGTCTTCGAGACAGCAGCCACGATTTATCTCTCAGGCCGTTTCCTCTATCCGATCTCCGCCGTATTGTCTTGCGGGAACGGCCGCGGCTGGTCGCATGCGGCAGCCTCGGTGTTTACAAACTCTGCCGGGCGTTCTTCCTGCTGTTTCTGGCCGTCGTCTTCTGGCTACAGTGGCAGATGCAGGTAAGCAAAGCAAAATTAGTCGGCAGTTACATTGATTCGCTACAGCGTATTTTCGTTTTGTGGAGTGGCTGTATCGACTTTAAGCGGCCGATCTGGGGCAAGCGGTGCAGCCTCTATGCCACTGGCTACAGTGTGATGTGAACAGTGTTTGGTGGCTTGGTCAGCACATGCAGCACAAGCAAGCACATGTGTCTCGTCTTGTCCGACCACGGCTGTCTTTTTTGTTTCTAGTCTGGGGATTTGCCTCGTGCTGACTGATTATAGTTGCCGACCCTGAGCTTTCAGCTGCCGTGACAGCCTCGGTCACTGGCCAGCCCACCGAAATCATTGGTCCTATCGAGGAATATGACCGAAGAGTGGCACAAGGTCGTTTGCGCAACGACCCGCACCAGCGAGGTACGCAAAACCCGTCTATTAAATCATCCGGTATCAGTATGCGCTGTATTTATCTACGCAGACACAGCATTAGCTACCCGTGTCGTACGGTCTAGGCTGACCCGAATTCTTATATATAGGTATCATCCAGAACCTCCAGAGGCTGCATGAAGAGCTGCAGTCTTTTGTTCCACCAGAGGTGGTCCAGCCGACGATTGAGTCGCTTCAACCATCCAAATCGATCTTTGGCTCTCTTTTTGGCGGGAAGCCGAAACAAGCCGCTCTAGGCGCTATCCCCGAGAATCTACCCAAGGGACTGTATTTATACGGCGATGTCGGTAGTGGGAAAACGATGCTCATGGACCTATTCCGTGACACGATTCCACCAAACATCAAGAACACGCTGCGCATCCACTTCCACAACTTCATGCAGGACGTGCATAAGCGCATCCACGCCGTTGTGGTCAAGTATGGCAACGGCATTGACGCCATCCCGTTTGTGGCTGCCGGCATTGCTAAGACTGGCACTGTTTTGTGTTTTGACGAGTTCCAATGCACTGATGTGGCTGATGCCATGATTCTGCGGCGCTTATTGGAGGCGCTTATGGCCCAAGGCGTTGTTCTCGTAACCACTTCGAATCGACACCCCGATGAGCTGTACAAGAACGGCATCCAGCGCGAAAGCTTTATTCCCGCTATTAACCTACTGAAGACTGAGCTGCGCGTGATCAATCTCGATTCGCCTACCGATTACAGAAAGATCGCCCGTCCGCCTAGTGGCGTGTACCATCATTCGCTCGACCAGTCGGCGGCAGATCATGCGCTCAAGTGGTTCCGTTTCCTCGGCGACCCTAAGAACCCAGAGCCACATGCCGAGGAGCAGACGGTATGGGGCCGTGTCATCAAAGTACCCCGCGTCAGTGGCCGTTGTGCCTGGTTTACTTTCGACGAGCTGATTGGTAAGCCTACTAGTGCCGCCGACTACCTGGAGCTTATGCGTAGTTACGACTCATTCCTGGTCACCGACATCCCCGCCATGACGTATCAGCAACGTGATCTAGCTCGTCGCTTCATCACATTCATCGATGCCGTATACGAGCGTCAGGCACGTCTAGTCTTGACAACGGAGAAACCACTACAAGAGCTCTTCATTTCTCGCGAAGAAATGGTCGACACGATGAAGAAACAGGATGGCGCTGTCGCTGATATCAGCAACAAAAACCTACAACTGGAAGACATGGCTCAGAGCTTGACTAAGATGAAAGACTCTGCGCTGTTTTCTGGTGACGAGGAGGCGTTTGCGTTTTCACGTGCGCTTTCTCGTCTGACACATATGGGTAGCAAGGAGTGGGTAGAAAGAGGGCTGGGCTTGGAGAGCAAAGGTGGGTTACAGGAGAAGATCAACTGGGATAAGACACGTAGTCGAATGGCTGAGGATACTATGTAGAAGTATGTAGTATGTGACAGATACCAGAGCGAGGAACAGTAGATAGCAGAGGGTGAGCTGGTGCTCCTGCTGTGTCAGTTCTCCCAGCGGCTGTGTTTGCGGCTTTCTAATGTAGGTTATATCTTTTGTTCATGTAGCATAAATATATAATTCACCCTTTGAGATAATCTCTCACCAACTGTCGCCACAAGAGCTTCCTGATCGACGACCTATGACGTGGTTGGTTTTTGTGTTGTTCGTTCTCCATTGGGAAGTGGCTGGTCCCTGTCAGCGGCTCGATAGGCTTCTGGCTCCGCTCTTTTAGTGGCTCTTTTAGCAGTGCTTTTAGTGGCTTCTTCCTCATTATAGTGGTTGCAGGGGACCTAACTGCGGGGGATAGCGGGTTTGGATTTGCTGATCAACGCCTGGAATGGCGCAGGCTAGATTTGAGCGCGACAGAGCGATTAAAGCTATCTATAGCTGTACATGTATGCTTACCTATCTGGAGTATAGCAAAGCTGTTTGGCTTCCCTCATTGAAACGAGCTAAGGCAAGGCTTAAACGCATGATTTCCATAGCTTTCCTTTTCACCTCGATTCCCCCGTAAGATCTCTTGTCGTCTTTCCTTTCTTTCCATTAATTCCAGCCTCGTTATCCATCATTCGCGTTAAATCCGACTCAAACTTGACGTGTATCGCTACCATCTTGTATTGTTACTAGTTTGTCTTTCTTCTTTGTATCGCATCGTTCTTTTGTAGCTTGCGATTACACCGAATCCACAAATCCCCCCGAAAGCCACCCAATCAACTATTATTCTACCGCCCACCATGCGCTTTTCTCGCGCCGCCGTCCTGGCTACTGCCATTCCCGCTATCAGCGCCCGGTTCGTCGAGGATATCGATACCAACAATGTCGTCCTATTCCCTCAAATGGCCGAGACCGAGACTTTCCTGATCGAACTTGCGCCCGGTGAGACCCGCCGTGTGACTGAAGAAGAGAAATGGGAGCTTCGTCGTGTACGTCATCACAGCAAACTATGATACAAAGACCCCATAGACAAACAAGGCAGAACTTGGCCAGCTAACATGTAGATGGTTTGTAGGAAGGCAAGAACTTCATGGACATTACCGAGACTGAGGCCCTCGGAACTCTGCGCGCCGGCACCTTCTCCAAGCCCATTTTTCCTAAAAAGTGCGTGCACCAGGACGCCGTCGTCCCGATGCTGCCTACGCTATCCAAGGCCAATATGAAGGCCAACCTGGAGAAGTTCACCAGCTTCCACACCCGCTACTTCCGCTCCCAATACGGTCGCCAGTCCTCCGAGTGGCTGCTGTCGCGCATCCAGGAATACATCAAGGCCGCCGGCGCCGACGCCTCCGTATCTGCCTCGCCGTTTGCCCACTCGTGGCCGCAGAGCTCTATCATTGCCACTATCCCCGGTAAGACCAACAGCACTATCGTGATCGGCGCTCACCAAGACTCTATCAACCTGTGGCTGCCTAGCGTTCTGGCTGCGCCTGGCGCTGATGACGATGGTTCTGGCACCGTCACCACGTTGGAGGTCTTCCGCAACCTACTCCTGAACAAGGATGTCGTTGCTGGCAAGGCCGAGAACACTATCGAGTTCCACTGGTACAGCGCAGAGGAGGGCGGTCTTCTGGGATCGCAGGCTATCTTTGCCGAGTACGAGAAGCAGGGCCGTGACGTAAAGGCCATGCTGCAGCAGGACATGACTGGCTACACTCAGGGCACTCTGGACAAGGGCCAGCCCGAAAGTGTTGGTGTTATTGTCGACTTTGTTGATACTGGCCTTACCAACTTCATCAAGGAGGTTATCACCGAGGTATGTTCTAATCTGTGACGTTTTGGCCGATAACAACTTACTGACTATATGTTACTAGTACTGCAACATCCCGTACACCGAGACCAAGTGCGGCTATGCTTGCTCCGATCACGCCTCGGCAACTAAGGCCGGATACCCGTCAGCCTTTGTTATCGAGTCCAACTTCGATGTTTCAGACCCTCACATTCACAGCACCGAAGACAAGATTAAGTACCTGTCTTTCGACCATATGTTGGAGCATGCCCGCATGACCACCGGCCTGGCATACGAGCTGGGTTTCACTGATTTTTCCAAGTCGAGCAGTGCCGATAGCTCTGTTGGTGAGCTATAGATGGGCTTCATCTAATCATTGTTAACAAACATATTTATGACGCACTTGTGCAGTGTTTGCGTTCGTTTGGTAGGATTTGATTTCAAAATTCACTTTCAAGTTTCTTGTAAAGACTACGCGATCATATGGATTGGAACAGCGTATAGTTTGATTCACTCACTATAAGGACTAGTCATGTAGTGTCATCTTAGTTCTAGTATGATTAATATATCCTAGAATCCATATAAAAGTTACAACACATATGTATGACATGCCCAGCGTTTTTTATCTTTTCTTCTAAGGACTCAGTCTCTCGATCTCCCACTCTCCGTTGGGATCTTCCTTGACATAAACAAAGCGATCGTGAAGCCGGCTTTCACGACCCTGCCAAAACTCAATGCGGTCTGGGACAATCTTCAACCCGCCCCAGAATTCTGGCACAGGGATTTTCTCTTGCCCCTCGAAGCGCTCTTCCACCTCCTTGACCCAGTCCTCCAACTGTGCTCTACCATCATCATCTTGTCCCGCCTCCGACGAACTCTTCTTCAAAACCCGACTCTGGCGACTTGCCCAAGCGCCGATGCGGCTCCCGCGTGCGCGCGTATCGTAATAAACCTGCGACTCCTCCGAACTCAAGCGTTCCGCGATACCTTCGACGCGGACTTGGCGCTGCAACACCTCCCACCAAAACACTATGCTGACATGAGGATTGGTTGCCAGGTCAGCGGCTTTGCGCGAGGTGCCAAAGTTGGAGTAGATGACGAAGTGGCCCTGTAAATCGAGTTCTTTCAGGTATACGACTCGTGAGGATATACGGCCGGATGGAAGGGCGGCGGTGGAAAGGACGCAGGTTTCTGGGTGGGAAACGGCGACGGCGGTAGAGGAGGGAGTGGTGATTGGTTGTGAGCAGGCCTTGAACCAGGCGTGGAATTGGCTTATGGGCGAAGTGGCTAGGTCGCTGCGAGTTAGTGTGTTGAGGGTGAACTGAGCGGCCTGGCCAGATGTTTGAGCGCCTTCGCCGGCGGGAGCGACTATTTTTTTGAAATGGTTAATACTGTGTTATTCGTTATTATACAAGATATAACGGGGTGGTCTTACAGATAAGCTTCGAATCTGGAGCGGAATGTAGGGCCATGTTGTTTGGTTTTATCTGAAATGGGGATGATATACGGAAGAACGGACAGTTGCTACGATATGGAAACTGAAACTTCGATACTATCGTTTTATGTGATATAGAAGTGATGGCGGACGTCAATCGGCACATCGATGGCGTGATGGCGGATAAAGGAAACGAAGAAACAAGCCGAAGCTAGGCCTCGAACAGTTCACAATATGAAGCTTTAGTCAGGTCGTGATACAATAATCAGTTGCCTTTTTTATGGCTCTAGAGGCTATGACTCTACAAATGCCACTGAGAAGGCGCATACCAAAGCGGTTGCCATTCCTTTGCGATTATGATAATGCCGTCATATGCCGGGTCCACATTTAGTAAGCAACATCTTGCAGTAGCTTAAGTGGTACCCTTTTTCAGTTACACCAGCCATTTTCTCTCTGGGATCACTATATATTAAGCTTACTGAGATTAAAAAATAACATCGCTATCAGAACATGCATTCTCAACACTACAATACATACATATGTACTTAGTCAAACTGAAACATGAGTTTGCTCTATATACAGCCTCTTTGACTTGGTCTGATTCAGTAATTGGTCTCTTTCTTGATGGCGGCCGATCCAGGATATTGGCCGTATCAAAATCAATGATCGCTAGCTTCCCTGTTCTAGGGTCTTGAAGGATAGCTTGCTCTTCAAGATCTCCATGCTCAATACCACACTTTGCCATTTGAGAACCCATGTCTCTAAGATGGTTGTAGCCTTCTTCTGGCAACTTTCTAATAGACTCACCGGCATAAGAAAGTAAAAGAACATACTTATAATCATGAAGCCGTAGGGGAATTCCCATCTCCAACATAACACCTCCAAGGCAGGAACTGTAGTCCCTTGGAGGCTCCCAAGTTTTGAATAGACAAGAAGCTCTTTTTCAAGTAGCCACGGATCTCCACTCTCAATGCCTTTGCCAACAAATGTATATCCATGGATACACTGTGAGTTTTACCAAGGACCCAACAGCACCATGTTTATTCAAATCTTCACAGCCATTATCAAGATTAGTGTCCATCTGGATCTTGATGGCATTCAAGAACTGGGACAAACACAATGGATGGCGTTTGCCTTTGAGTATCCACAGTTGCTTTCTGGTGGAATGAAGAATTCGGTCAGTTTTGGTCAGGCTCTAGACCATGGACTAAGTCATAGAGACATTGTTGTGCACAGTAGTTAGAAAGGGGAGGATAAACAGTGTGTGAATGAGGTCGAATCGCCAAACTACTGCTACCTCCCCCTCCTATACCTCTCTCTCCAGGGGCAGCTGTATGCGATCCCGAGCTTGAGCTTGAACTTGAGTCTACTTCGTCTGATGCATCATATTCGTAGAGATTGGGTAGAGAGCAAACTTGAGACTTCAATTCCTGAATACTCTCTAGACCGAATTTGGGCAATTGGTGTCTTCTTGATACTCTCGATCTCTGCCTCAATTGTCCCTGTATCTACAGGACCTATCTCGGAGGAGGTATCGAATACTAGGGATATCTGTATTTGGGATAGAAAGATGGTAGTAGACAGTACTAGGTGTTGCCTGATCAACACTCAAGAAAACGAAAGATCCTCCAGTCGTGACATATCCATAACGAAGGCCAGAGCTGAGCATATAATGATAGAGATGTGTTATGGCACAAGCAACAAACCGGCGTATATACCGAGCACTTTTGTGGTCTTCAGTTTCACCCACAGGAGCACAACCACCTCCCATGATACCATCGTAGAAGAAAGCTGGGCCAAGGCTTCTCTAAGCTGGACAGAAGGAAGCTTGTGATATAACTTGTACTCAACTATGAATAGTGGCTTAGATGGGCCAAATGGAATAGCTCTTTGCAACAAGAACTGTTTATAATCGGAAGAGGTAGTCATGTTTGTCATACGACTAACAACATATGTTTTCTTGCCAAACAACAGGCCCATCTGGAGTTCCAGACTCCAGTACAGCCCTGGTCTGGGAGTCTAGTGAAGCTTGGAATTGAAGCTGCTCGTATGCCCTCTCCTCACGTTGAATGATGGTGGTATATCGTAAGTCGGGATTAAACCTAACCCTTTTGATCTTTCTGTAGGTTTCTGCTCATGGATACTCTGGAATTCAGACCAAGGCCTGAAAAGATGCGGATATGATTTGTTGGCAACTGAAGCACATCCATTGGTTGTGAGTCGGGCTGATTGACTTTCTCTTCTAAATGTTTTGTGGTTGAGGGTATAGTAATTGTAAAGGTTGTTTTCCTATGGAGTTGTCGGGATTATTTAGCTCTCCGATCAGAGGTTTCTCTCTCGTGTCGGTATTGTTCAATTTTGAGTCGGTTTTGTTCAGTCTTGCGTTAGTATTGTTTAACATCGAGTTTGGTTTTCTATGAAATTTATTTCCGGAAAATCTTCTTGTATTATCGCTGACCTGCCACATCTTGAATATCTTTTCTTTAGATAAAGTGTATAAATCCAACTCCAGCTTTGAAAGATCCAAGATTTTCGTTAGCTGTTGTATAGGAAAAAGATAAAGATGATTAAAGTATAGATAAATTGAATTAAAAAAAAACTACCTAGCTGTTTGAAAATGCTCTGGTCACAAGGCAATATTGAGGCCATTGGTTGCCTAAATCGCCTCCAACAAGTCTTAGCTTAGTAATTAACTTTCTTCCTTGAAATCAAATACATAATTAGCCAACAACATTTCTAAATTCACCATCATCACACCAACCAAGTTAGACTGACCATATCATCAAGATACTTCTACATCAGCGATTACCTTTTGGCCGATTTCTCCCCCATATTTTTTTCTCAACATGCCGGACGACGAGGAAGTGAGGCGCTTACACCTCCAAATTGCACAGCTAACCGCTGCAGCTTTAGAGGATAAACAAAAGATTGCAGAATTGAATAGCAAACTTCAAAATACGACTATCGAGGAATACCTGAGAGGTTGCCAGACACTTGTACTCTGTAAAACCAGACTCGACACTTCCGATGCCCTCACAACTAGGGCTCCTTCTACCAAACCTGCTAGAAAGCACTGTCCTGGCCTTCTTACACCATGGACAACCTTTGGATCAGTTCAGGGCAACTTGATTGAGCAACTTCAAGCTCTCAGTTCACACGAAGAGCCACTGTTTGAAAGCTTAAATGGCCTCGAGACTATAGGACATAGAGTCAGCACTGACATTGTCAGAGATGAACCTTCTCTTATTTCTGTCCAGCACAATACCATCGAAAAACCCGTGGAGCTTATCTTGTCCTGGCTCTCCGACTTCCATTCTAAAAAAGGAAGCATCCCTCCTTTTCTCAAAGATGTAGAATTCCACACATCAGCGAGCAATCTCCGTCAGCCAGGTGATAACGGGGATGGTGCGGAGCGGGATGCAAATGTGCCTACGGATCAAAATTGTGTCACTAGAAAGTCAGGCCGGAAAGGGGCTGTCTTTGTTATCGAATACAAGGCGCCTTACAAACTTCACAATACGCATCTTAAACAAGGGCTACAAAAAATGAACATCAGTCAAGAGGTTGTTCATAGGGCAACGATACCTACTGTTGGGCCTGAAAAGTTTCAATACTACTCTGAACTTTTCTCCGCAGCGGCTGTCACGCAGACATATCACTCCATGTTAGAGGCCGGATTGGAATACGCCTATGTGACTAACGGAGATTGTATTGTGTTCCTCAAGATTGACTGGGCTGAACCGACAGTGCTCTACTTCCATCTGGCGCACCCGTCAAGAGAGGTTGAGGCGAATGATGATCCTATCTACAGCAATTCTGTAGGCCAGGTCCTTCTTTTCACACTGCTTGCCCTCCAATCGAACCAGCACGACAACGATGAACGAATGAGGGCAGCCAAACAGTGTGAGAAATGGGAAGTTGATTATAACAAACTTCTGCAGGATATTAGTGCTGCTGAGTTGGCTTCAGAAAAGAATCCCAATCTAAGGTACCGACGTATCCCAAGAGACCCTGAATTCATGGAGTCAGCTTCATCCCGGAAACAACAATTGAATCGGATTGGTGTGCCACACCGTGTGCTTCAGTCACACAGCAAACGTGATGGGGGAGCAGGCTTCGATGGTGATAATGGTGGTAGCGGAGCAGGCAGCACAAGTGGTCCTTCTCATGACCGTGGCCCTTCTCATGACCGTGGCCCTGCTGCTGGTGGCTCATCATCACACCAAGTACCTTCTTATTGCTGCTCAGATACCAGTCTTCAAAGAGAATACTGCACATCATTGTGTCTGTTATCACTCATGAATGGTAGGAATCTGGACAGCAGCTGCCCCAATGCGGCATTACATTGCAATATGATACAGAGCAAGGACAAGCACCCCGTTACACACCAACAATTCATGGATCTCCTACGTCAAC
Source organism: Davidsoniella eucalypti (assembly GCA_004009845.1). Classification (NCBI taxonomy): domain Eukaryota; kingdom Fungi; phylum Ascomycota; class Sordariomycetes; order Microascales; family Ceratocystidaceae; genus Davidsoniella; species Davidsoniella eucalypti. The sequence goes on along the minus strand of RMBW01000173.1, from coordinate 12,699 downwards.
AACTTTCTAAGAGCTTGGAAAAAGGTGTTGTGGTTTTGGGAAAGGAGGGTGCTTGTGGTGCTTTATTTCAGATAACACTACTGCAATTTGGCTATACCTTTGTTGCAAAGGGTGTTACTGGAGGGCGTGTTGTCGATCTACAGAAAGAGGTGGCTGTCTACAATCAGCTAAAGTCACTACAAGGCAATGGAATTGCAGTCTGTCTTGGCTCTGTTGACCTCAAAGTACTGGGTCAGACATATTATTACTGGTTTGATGTACGAATCATTTACTTCATGTTATTATCTTATGGTGGTACGGAAGTAAAACCAAACTCGGGCACGGAGAAGTCTAGAGCAGACATCATCAGCACAGTCACCTCTATTCTGGAAAAGATGCATAACCTAGGGGTGGTGCATGGCCATGTCCGGTGGCCCAATGTACTGCAAGGGGCTAATGGAGAGATCACTGTAATCGACTTTGACAAAGCTGATATTCATCCAGCAAAGAGTGATATTTCATCTAACAAGTGGAGGAAGCTTTCAGTGGATGAAGGCAGAGAACCTTTGTCAAAGGCAAAACAAGAGGCGCTTTTCAACCATCTGGCACGACTGGACTACTGCAAGGCACAGGGTCTTTAAAGGGATCCACTCTAATGCTCATGTTCTGGGTTTGGGCTGCTTTGACTTCTGTATCTGTATCAAGTATAAGCTAGTCTATATAGAATCCTATCAACAACAGATGTAGTCATTAGTTATTCTAATTCTTCACAAGTTTCTACTAAATAGTGGTTTCAGTTGACTATATTTATGTCTAATCACTAAGTTTATATGACACTAGGTTGGCTACCGGACAGATATTCAAAGTCCTCTGTTAGACACACTAAATGGCTTCTGTATGTTCGGAACAACTTACTGAAGAACTCCGTGTTCGACAACTCCCTCTCTTCTATAATGCCCACTAACACTAAAGTTCCCGACATACGACCATACAACAACATATCATCGGGTTAACTACAACAACACAAGCTCACAGCAATAGTGTCACGTTTGAAATTGGTTCTTTAGTTGTTAAAAAAAATTTAGCGACACAAATGATCTGATTTATATTTTTTCCTGATACCCTGTCCCGAGATGACACCAAAGTCTTCTCCAGCGAGTCACCTCTCGATCTCGATGTCATAGACCTTCAACAAAGCGATGCTATATGCAGGCGACCTCCCTCCGGATCTACCAGACCTTGAGGAACCATACTTGCAGGCCAAACACAAGTATGAAGAAGCTAAACACGTCATGGCAGTGAAAAACGCGACTGTCCTGGACACCCAGTCCAAAGACGTAGACACCATCACTAAGGACACCGCCATCAACGATCCCAACGAACCAGAGGAAACAGATAAGACCAAGAACACATTGAACAACAAAACTTTTGATGATACCCAGCCTTTGGAGATTGCCAACACCGAAGAAACTGCACCACATGGAGATAAAGGAATCCTGTTGCTGTGCTCCATCCATAGCACCCAACTCGATTACGCCAAAGTTGTCTGTCTTACGGACACCCTTGGAGGCTCACTGAATAGTGGGGATGGTAGCTCCGGAGCTGGTGTTGTGGGTCTGTCCTTTGGGGGATAGTTTTTATGGAGACGTTAAATAGAATAATCAAATAGAATCAAATGTCTAGAGCATTGGGCAATGAACCTTCCTGTCTTTTTGTCTCTTGCTTTGACTTATAGTGCTAGGCTAACATTAACTTGGGGGATATTCTTTAGAGAGAGTCTATGTTGGCAATAATGGGATCTGCCGACTTGCAGTAGCTTAAACATTGGTAGAGTCAATATCGAATAAAGCATGATTTTACTTTTGGCATGACTGCGAGATACTCGGACACACACTGGCCCTCATATATAGAGTAACAGCAAGATGTAGTAATATAGTTGTAAGTACATGTACAGTTTATGGTATCAATGAAAGCCGACTAGAACTAAATCACTTGACTTGCTTTACCTAAGAAATATGTACAAAGTCATGCGAGTATTTATAATTCTTTGCCATGTGCTCCCCTCCCCCTTTCCTTCTGGTTCAAAGAGGCTTAAGCTTTGATCATAATATGAGCGTGATTTTGTAGTATTGCTGTAATATTTTTCTACCAAAGAATTAATTGCCCTAAGCTTTTTATTTGACCAATAAAAGTATTGACCATCTAGGAAAGGCCGAAAAAGGAAATCTTAGCCTTGAACTTGTGTAACTTTATCATTGACAAAAATGTCTACTAATGACTTCTAAGGGATGACCAGGACTACACAGCAAAGAAAAGAACTATATGAATCATGATATCCCGACACATCTGTCATTGAATTGGAATCTTCTCTTCACCATGGCACTACCTATTTCTCCTCCCATCTCAGTCACTCTTTAACACATTCCAACAACTACCCCCTCACCATTCTTATTATTCTTCTACTTCAATCATGAAGTTCTTTGGCCTTCTTGTTCTTGGTGCTCTCGCCTCCAGCGCTGCTATCCCGGCTGAGCCTACCAACATCGACCTTGATAGCTTCAATGATCCTAACAGTGAGGTGGTAGCCAGAGAATTCACGATTCCTCTTGATGATCTTAAAATCTTTATTGCCAAGCAAGACATCGAGTCTGATGGGACCAATACTGAGACCAGTCTGGTTTCTCGGGAGTCGGAAGAATCTAAGGCATACAAAGCAGTTGACAGTGCCACCTTTTACCAACTTGTGCATGGCGGTTCGTACTACTTCATGCTGTGCATTGATCCCGTTTGGAACACAGAGGACTACGGTCCAACTGTTCAGTATGTCATAGGAAAAACAGGTTGCCAACATATCGGAATGGTTGTCGGAATGGTCCATGAATCAGACGATGCATTCATAGGCGCTTACTGGCATGTCCGTCATCCCGACACCACCTGGATCAGTCATGCCAGTCGATTCAGGGTCTTCGAGGGACAGCGGTAAGTTCCCTAACAACAATTTCTCTACATCCGTCTCTATCAGCATATACTAACAGTCTTGATAGCCTTATCTGGGGTGGTAGAACCTATAAGGATACCGTCAGCAGTATCTTCGAACAGGGCACTAAGGATTGGATCGATGGTGCCAATAGCGTTATGGACTATGAGTACAACTGCTGGACCTACTACCTCTACCTTGCTAGTTTATTGTAAAAATCATATTGAGTAGCTTTACGTGAAGTATCTTTACTGGGTCAACCTTTAGGCAAGGAAGACAATATCACGATTCGCACTAGTCCAGGGAAAAAGCATAACCCGAGACTGCATTTTTTTTACCACACAACTCATTTATTCATGGCATAAAGCCCCCTGGGCTACTTCATAGTCTTGCATTTTGATCTCTATTTTCTCTATGGTACCACTTTTGGCATTTTTCCTTTATAATTCCTTCTTTTAGCATTTATATTTACTACACTAAGTTCCAACTTTTTTCTTTGTGGTAGTTCTTGTTTTGGTGCCTGTCTCTAAATTTTAAGTTTTGACATAGCAGGCTTAGAGTGTGGTACACCTTTACAATTGCCTACTCAGCAACGCATTTTATAATGTTTTGTTTTGTTTGTAGCAAAAGACAAATATTCTGTCTGATCTTGAATATTAATAATTATGGAAACACTATTTAGTCTGGGTACCCTTAAGTATTAAGCTTCTGGGCATCATTAGAGTCAACTAATCCAACTATCCCTCTACTTTCTTGATATATAGGCCAGTAATGTCCAATGTACAGATCAAAGATACACATTAGGACAACTATACAAGAAAATACAAATCTGTAGGATAAGAAGAAAGTAGGAAATAGAGCCGACTGCACTCCTCGAGTAGTCTGAGGCCCTGAAAAGCTGGTTCGGCCCCAGCACCACCATTGAGAGAGCGTCCGTGATGCCTACATAGTAGGGCCTACGGTCCGCTTCATCAACGAGAAGGAGGAGGACAACACTGAGATCACAACAGAAATGATCTCGGAGTGCGGAGTGGCGGCCACTAAAAGCACTACCATAAGCATAGGGTGGACTTCAGTAGTTCATGCGAGGTTGGTCAGGTGTATAACCACTACGCCAAGGGGACGTACTCTTTTTCTTGATCAGAGCTGGTTTTTCTTGAAGCTGTTAAGCCTGGAAGGCACTGTTTTTTGCATTTGTTTTTTGTTGCTTTTAGTGGAGGTATGGACCACTAGTTCTTCGGGGCTAGGGGACGATGTTGAGTTTGTCTATCGGAGAACTCCAAATATCTATCCGGTAACCAATCCGGCGTCGTATGATCTTAGTGATTTAGATAGACGTTGAATATAATCAAACTAATCAAGCAAACCAAATGCGGAATGTGTAAGTTAAAGAACGAATGATGTAGAATATGATGCTGATGTAGTAATGAGAGAAGAGAGGATGATGAGAAGCCTGGCGATGGAAGGACAGTAAAGTTGATATTGGTGTCTACTTGCTACTCTGTTCATTGGCTATGATCAGGCTATTGTATTTCTTCGGGATTAATATAACTTGTTGCTCAAAACTGGCGGTAAACATCTAGCCTGGCATGGAGAAAACGACTCATATTACAAATGAACCTGGACACTTTATTCCACAGCTTCCATATTCAAAAATAAAGACAAGGGATGTATGTGCTACAAGATCTGGTTGGACCTTAACGTACATTATGTATTTTCAGTAAAACTGCCAACTGCTAAGGCTGGGGGGTCAAAATTGATACCTTGTCTAACTCAAAAGCCAAGGAAGGTGCTACTTTACCTCCACCTGCAAACCTTGCTCCATCCATTGCTCATGTCAAACGAGCTGCTCGGAGCCGGCTACAGGAGGAGTACGCCGACTGGTGAACATCCTCTGCCCGACAACTTACAAGGACCTGGGACTTTCTGCAAGCCTCAGGACCCCTTTGGACTGTCTCTCCCAAGGAAGACACTGGGCCGGCTGCTGGCCGCCGGATCACATCACGGAGACTTTGTGGACTACCACCTTCGCCTACACCATGCAAACTTTACATATTCATATTCTTGTGGGAAAAAGAAGGACCCACTACACTTCTTCTTCTGCTGAAAGAGCAAACATGTCTCAAAGGTTTTCACACGAAGACCGTTTCACATCACCATAGACAATACCCTATCCACACAACAAGGGGTCATTGATTTCTGCAAATTCATCATGAAAACAAACTTCTTTGTAGATATATGCCCCTAACCATTAGGAGGACAAAGGGGGGAAGAGTTTGGCCAGTTTAGCGCTGCTCCTACCCCCTTCGACCTTGTCATCGAATATCTCTGTCCTTCTGTATTCCTGCTTTCTGTTCTTTCTTGTGTAATTTTCTCTCTATCAGGAGGGTTTCTTCCAGGGCCATTAGGGTCTCTCGACGTCTAACGATCCACTAGGGTCGGATCCGCGTGATCCACATAAAGACGTAAAATGATAAATAAAATAAATAAATAATAAATAAATAAATTGGCTACAGCCACTACAAGGTCATGGAGTTGCAGTCTGTCTTGGCTCTGTTGATCTCAAGGCACTGGGTCAGACATACTATTACTGGTTTGATGTACTAATCATCTACTTTATGTTATTATCTTATGGTAGTACAGAAGTAAAACCAAACTCGGGCACGGAGAAGTCTAGAGCAGACATCATCAGCACAGTCACCTCTACTCTGGAAAAGAAAGATGCATAACCTAGGGGTGGTGCATGGCGATGTCCGATGGCCCAATGTACTGCAAGGGGCTAATGGAGTGATCACTGTAATCGACTTTGACAAAGCGGATATTCTTCCAGCAAAGAGTGATATTTTATCTAACAAGAGGGGGAAGCTTTAAATAGAATCAAATCAAATGTCTAGAGCATTGGGCAATTGAACCTTGTTGTCTTTTTGTCTCTTGCTTTGACTTATAGTGATTGTGCGGTCTCTAGGCTAACATTAACTTGGGGGATATTCTTTAGAGAGAGTCTATGTTGGCAATAATAGGATCTGCCGACTTACAGTAGCTTAAACATTGGTAGAGTCAATATCGAATAAAGCATGCTTTGACTTTTGACATGACTGCGAGATACTCGGACACACACTGGCCCTGATATATAGAGTAACAGCAATATATGTGACGTATTTCACCACTTCGCGGGCCGCACCACTTCCCGGGCCACTTTTCCCCACCACCACCACTCCAACTTCAAGGCGAGTTTACTTAAGCACATACGATGCCAAACTTTATCCTCAAGTCTTAAATCATTCTTGCAATTGAGGCAAATCGAATGACACCGCGATTGAGTATTTGAAAGCTCGTAAAGCTATTCAATGTCCCACGAACGACGCTCCAGTACAGAATATCTGGAAGAGCCTTTTATGCCGATAGGACCCACAGCTTGCCAATTTTGACCCCGAATGAAGAGGAGTCGATTGTTCAATATATCTTCCAGCTAGATGCAAGAGGGTTTCCCCCCGGCGGGTTGACGTGAAAGATATGGCCAATCGTTTGCTGGAGATACGCGGCCTTCAACTCGCCGGAACCGACCGCTTTGTTGCACGACAACCAGAGCTCCGTACGCGTTTCTCTCGCCTTGCAAGAAGATCCCCATGTGTTGGACACGTGGTTCCGTTTGGTCACCAACATGCGTGCGAAGTACGCTATCTAGGACTGCGATTTCTACAACTTCGACGAGACGGGCTTTGGAGGCCATTTCACAACCGACTCTCATCAAGGATCGAGTGACCAGGCACCAAGGAAGCTCTCCAACACTGATTTTAGCCTCTGTTGACCAATTGGCCAAGGCTACGGTAGCTGTTAACCACCAGCTTACACTTTTGGCCAGTGAGGTCAAGGCACTTCGAGAGGCTAACAACCCAATTACAGGATTCGGGACCTCTTACCGGTGAGGAAGCCAGCCAGCTTTTGGTGGAACAGGGCGTTGTTGAGCAGGAAGGACGAGACAAAGGTGCGGGGGAGGGGTCGCCGAAGCGGCGCAAAACGTGCACGCGGCACTGTGGCATCTGTCGGAAGGCCGGCCACAGTGCAATGACCTGCCCAGGGGAGATAGATGCAAGCAGTTCATCGGATTCCGAGTAGAAGTAACTGATTTGACCACTTTTTCGTGGAGTTATGAGGGTTGCAAGTTAGGTAGTCTGGAAAAGTGGCCAGGGTGCGGCCCGCAAAGTGGTGAAATACGTTAGTAATATAGTTGTAAGTACATGTACAGTTTATGGTATCAATAAAAGCCGACTAGAACTAAATCATTTTGTTGTAGGTGTACTAGCCTTGCACATCACGTGACTACGCATACACTACATCACGTGACTTACCTCGACTCTATATAATAACACCTCCATAACATTTCCTTCATAGACCCCTATTAATAAATCACCCTTTACATATTTTCTCCACAACACATTTGACTTGCTTTACCTAAGAAATATGTACAAAGTCATGCGAGTATTTATAATTCTTTGCCATGTGCTCCTCTCCCCATTTCCTTCGGGTTCAACGAGGCTTAAGCTCTGATCATAATATGAGCGTGACTTTGTAGTATTGCTGTAATATTTTTCTATGTCTACCAAAAAATTAATTGCCTTAGGCTTTTTATTTGTCCAATAAAAGCATTGACCATCTAGGAAAGGCCGAAATCTTAGCCTTGAACTTGTATAACTTTATCATTGACAAAAATGTCTACTAATGACTTCTAAGGGATGACCAGAACTACACAGCAAAGAAAAAAACTATATGAATCATGATATCCCGAGAATTCTGTCATTGAATTGGAATCTTCACTTCACCATGGCACTACCTATCTCTCCTCCCATCTCAGTCACTCTTTAACACATTCCAACAACTACCCCCTCTCCATTCTTATCATTCTTCTACTTCAATCATCATGAAGTTCTTTGGCCTTCTTGTTCTTGGTGCTCTCGCCTCCAGCGCTGCTGTCCCGACTGAGTCTACCAACATAGACCTTGAAAGCTTCAATGATCCTAACAGTGAGGTGGTAGCCAGAGAATTCACGATTCCTCTTGATGATCTTAAAATCTTCATTGCCAAGCAAGACAGCGAGTCTGATGGGACCAATACTGAGGCCAGTCTGGTTTCTCGGGAGTCGGAAGAATCTAAGGCATACAAAGCAGCTGATCAAACCACCTCTGACGAACTTGAGCATGGCGGTACATACTACTTCATGATGTGCGCTCATCCCACTAAGAGCCCGGGATCCTACGATGAACTTGCTCTGTTTGTCATAGGAAAAACAGGTTGCCAACATGTCGGACTGGTTATCGGAAAGATCCATGAATCAGAGAATCTATTCACAGGCAAGATATGGCATGTCCGTTATCCCCGCGGCGCCTGGGTCAGTCATATCAATTCATACATTAACATCCGGGAACAGCAGTAAGTTCCCTAACAATTTCTCTACATCTGTTTCTATCAGCATATACTAACAGTCTTGATAGCCTTGTCTGGGGTGGTAGAACCTATAAGGAATCCATCAGCAGTATCTTGAAAGAGGGCACTGAGGATTGGATCCGCCGTGCCGATGACGTTTTAAACTGGGAGGTCAATTGCTGGACCTACTACCTCTACCTTGCTAGTTTATTGTAAAAATCATATTGAGTAGCTCTACGTGAAGTATCTTTACTGGGTCAACCCTTAGGCAAGGAAGACAATATCACGATTCGCACTAGTTCAGGGAAAAAGTATGACCGCGACTGCATTTTTTCACCGCACAACTCATTTACTCATGGCATAAAGCCCCCTGGGCTACTTCATAGTCTTGCATTTTGATCTATAGTTTCTCTATGGTACCACTTTTGGCATTTTTCCTTTATAATTCCTTCTTTTAGCATTTATATTTACTACACTAAGTTCCAACTTTTTTCTTTGTGGTAGTTCTTGTTTTGGTGCCTGTCTCTAAATTTTTAGTTTTGACATAGCAGGCTTAGAGTGTGGTACACCTTTACAATTGCCTACTCAACAACGCATTTTATAATGTTTTGTTTTGTTTGTAGCAAAAGACAAATATTCTGATCTTGGATATTAATAATTATGGAAACACTACTTGGTCTAGGTACCCTTAAGTATTAAGCTTCTAGGCACTATTAGCGTCAACTAAACCAACTATCCCTATAGGATAAGAAGAAAGCAGGAAATAGAGCCGACTACACTCCTCGAGTAGTCTGAGGCCTGAAAATCTGGTTCGGCCCAGGGGAGTGTCTGTCTTGTTCGAAGGCCGGGCTAGCTTGGTCCGGCGAAAAACTTCCGTGCGTTCCTCCGGGGCAGTGAGTCTCACCTTCCCACAGGAGGGGAGGTGGCCCAAAGCGACTCTCAAGTTTTCTCCACCCTACCAGCTTGTGGACTCCTGGTAAGTCTTGGGTGGAGTCTATCCGTTGCTGAACGAAGGCCCTCTTGGCCTTGCGTATGGTTCGCCTTAGGGCGAGCTTCACACTCAGCATTTCTTCTCTATCACCTTGTTTCTTGGCAGCAAGGACATCAAGTCTGGCATTTTGGCAGTCTGCATTCCAAAAGTCCTTATGTGGTGCACTGGTGTGTACCACAGGGCAGATGGCTCAGAGAGTAGCCGAAATCGCTTCAATGCCGTTGGCAACGGCATTGTCTAACCCTTGGGCGTCGACCCCGTCCAGAGGGGCGTGAGGGCTGATTCCAACAGTGCACCGTCTCCAGGTTTCACCCTGAGTCTGGTTAAAGGGGGCTGCTGTTATTGCCCTGGTTGGATAAAGGTGCCTATAGACTCATGGTCTGAAGACGAGTGAGCATCCGGCAGGATCCGAGGTAGCTCCTGGGATGTTTGTCAGGACGAGGTCAAGCACATGGCCTCTGTTGTGTGTGGGCTGCCGATAGGGCTAGCCAGTCGAAGGTTATTTGATTCCATCCACTGCACCAGTTGGTCTGCTCCAAAGGAGCGGGAGACGTTGGGTTCCCAAAATTCATGGTGCAAGTTGAAATCGCCAGCGAAGATCGTGTTAGCTTTAACATCATGTTGAATAAGGGATTAAGGCTGTCAGGCATCCTACTGTCAGGAGCTCAATACATGTTGACTATCTCTATCTCGGGGTAACAGTGAAGGGTGAGGGAGAGGACCTCGGAGGGCGGAAGCCTTCCGGACGTACGTCAGTACACGGGGCCTTGACTGTGACCAGTCATGGGTAGGGGAAAACTTGTCGAACTCTCAGTGGTTAGCGGAAGATCGCTTGCTACCTCTAAGGTATGAGCCCTGGACAAGAACTACATCAAAGCGGCCTGTGAAGGCCACCTGCAACAACTGATTGTGGTCACTATTCGCTCGTCCCACATTTGCCTGAAGCACACGTAGGAGGGGCGTAACCGCTCGGTGATAGTTTGAAGGTCGTCTATTCATGAAACGGTACTTCATCGCTATCTATCTCCATCTCGGTGAGGGGAGCGAAAGGGTTCGAGGAACTCGCATTGGCAGTAGGGGCTTCTGGTGAGCTAGAGTCGGTTGCTCGACCCGCCGAGATGGCGGAAGCAACCTTTCGAGACTCCTGGGCCTCCTTGCGATACTCTGCTGGATGATTGGCTGTGGGTGAATTCGTCTTGAGAACGAACTCTGGCCAACCTGGAACCTGTTCACTTCTTCAGGGAAGAAGAAGGTCATTTGCAGACCCAGGTTCTTGTGGTTGTTCTTGGTCCATCGGACCTCAACCGGCGCCACTCCAGTGTGCGCTTTCTCAATTTTAGCCGCCAGTTCGAGGGTAGCGGGGCCTCCTATACCTGTGGAAGCATCACAAAGCCTTTCGGTGATGTGTACACTAGAGTCGACGGTTATCTCCTGGAAGGAGACTTGGAACTTCTTCTCAATAAGGCCCTTGTGGGTCCGGAGGCAGTCACCTGCCTCGGCCGACTTAGCCACCACTGTGAAGCCGTGGTTCACGCAATGCGCCGTCGCAACACAGTCCTTGAGACCAGTGAAGGCGTCATTGATGGCCTAAGCCATCATAACGCAGTCTAAATCCCTCAACTGGTGGTCTGCCTTCATCCGGAAGGCGAAACGAGGGGGTTTTTCCAGCTTAGATGGAAGGGGGTGAGTGGCCTTGGGGCTGTTCTTGGGGTTGGTCGGGTGGTAGCTGATCTTGGGATCAGTGGAGGGGGGGTTGGAGACCGGAGGGGTTGCCTCGAAGTTCGGTTTGGCTGGGAGGGCCGGAGCAGGCCGGGCTGCTCGCTTAGGTTTACTGCCCTGCGACCCGAGGGTCCCAAAGGCAATGTTTTGAACGAAGGAGTCCAGAGTGGTTAAGTGTCCCTCACGGACATTCTCGCGCATTGCGGCAAGGAGAGGTCTGACAAGCGCGTAGACCTTTGCGGCGGTCGTCGTGTCTTCCTCCCGATCGCGTCGAAGCTGACCGAGGGCATCTACGACTCGCGCCGGGAGGGAAGGGGCCTCTGGCGCCTTGCCTTCCATTGGAAACTTGAGGGGGAAGTAGTTGTTTATGGTATTTGATCCGGGTGTTTCCATCAAAATCGAGTAAAGAAAATTGTAAAAATCGTTTACGTTCGTCTAGTGGACATTTACAGTTGATCACGAGATCAGACTGGTGCCAACGAGACTCATTCAATACTGTGGTTCCAGTGAGCACAAAAGTGGTGACCGCCCTTACTGCTCTGTAGCTCACAGATTCGTATCAATGACAGGCCACTGAGATACACAACATTTGTTATGGTTTCGTTATATGCTATTCCTTTGTATTTCAACTACTAGTCCTTTCTGGAAAATCCACCTCGTTGGGAACCTGTCTCAAAACTTCGAAGCATTTCATAGCTCCTTGTATCATAAACCCTTTTAGGACAGTATGGCTACTACGTGGCATCTACCTTCTGCAGAACTTCGTGAGTACCCTTAGACGCATTACCATAAGCATAGAGTGGACTTCAGTAGTTCATGGGAGGTTGGTCAGGCGTATAACCACTACGCCATGGGGAAGTACTCTTTTTCTCGCTCAGCGCTGATTTTTCTTGAAGCCATTAAGCCTGGAAGGCACTGTTTTTTGCATTTGTTTTTGTTACTCTTAGTGGAGGTATGGACAACTAGTTCTTCGGGGCTAGGGAACGATGTTGAGTTTGTCTATCGGAGAACTCCAAATATCTATCCGGTAACCAATCCGGCGTCGTATGATCTTAGTGATTTAGATAGACGTTGAATATAATCAAACTAATCAAGCAAACCAAATGCGGAATGTGTAAGTTAAAGAACGAATGATGTAGAATATGATGCTGATGTAGTAATGAGAGAAGAGAGGATGATGAGAAGCCTGGCGATGGAAGGACAGTAAAGTTGATATTGGTGTCTACTTGCTACTTTATATATTCGTTCATTGACCATGATCAGGCTATTTCGTTTCTTCGGAATTAATATAACTTGTTGCTCAAAACTGGCGGTAAACATCTGGCCTGGCATGGAGAAAACGACTCATATTACAAATGAACCTGGACCAGACAATTTTATTCCACAGCTTTCATATTCAAAAATAAAGACAAGGTGCTATATGGTCTGGTTGGTCCTTAACGAACATTATGTATTTTCAGTAAAACTGCCAACTGCTAAGGCCGGAGGGTCAAAATTGATACCTTGTCTAACTCAAAAGCCAAGGAAGGTGCTACTTTACCTCCACCTGCAAACCTTGCTCCATCCATTGCTCATGTCAAACGAGCTGCTCGGAGCCGGCTACAGGAGGAGT